>JAVSCE010001849.1:0-65312 GCA_032199065.1 Smutsia gigantea | reverse complement strand
TTCCAAAGAAGAAATTCAGATGGCCAAAAGACACATGAAAAGATGCTCCACATCACTAGTCATCAAGGAAATGCAAATTAAAACCGCAATGAGATATCACCTCACACCAGTAAGGATGGCCACCATCCAAATGACTAAGAACAACAAATGCTCACAAGAATGCGGAGAAAGAGGAACACTCCTATGCTGCTGGTGGGAATATAAGCTAGTTCAACCACTGTGTGAAGCAATATGGAGGCTCCTCAAAAACTAAAAATAGAAATACCATTTGACCCGGGAATCCCACTCCTTGGAATTTATCCAAAGATTTCAACTTCCCAGATTCAAAAAGACATGTGTGCCCCTATTTTTACTGCAGCACTCTTTACAATAGCCAAGATGTGGAAACAACCTAAATGTCCACCAGTAGATGAATGGATAAATATGTGGTACATACACACAGTAGAATACTATTCTGCCATAAGAAGGAAACAAACCCTACCATTTGCAACAACATGGATGGAGCTGGAGGATATTATGCTCAGTGAAATCAGCCAGGCAGAGAAAGACAAGTGCCAAATGATTTCCCTCATTTGTGGAGTATTACAACGAAGCAAAACTTAAGGAATAGAAGCAGACTCAGAGACTCCAAGAAGGAACTAGTGGTTACCAAAGGGGAGGAGTGTGGGATGGCGGGTGTCGAGCATGGGAGAAGGGAATTGAGGTATATTTTCTTTAGTACACATGGTGTGGGGGATCACGGGGAAATCAGTGTAGTACAGAGAACGAAAATAGTGAATCTGTTTCATCTTACTACAGTGATTGGCAGTGACTGCATTGGGGTATGGATGGGGACTTGATAATATGGGTAAATGTAGAGACCACATTTTTTTTCATGTGAAACCTTCACAAGAGTGTATATCAATAATACCTTAATACAATAAATAATAAAGTGCAAGCAACGTTTAAAGGTTCTTTTTTTCTCCTTTCTCTCCCTCCTCCATTCTTTATATATTAGGTATCATATTCTGTACTCTGTCTATCCCTTGATTGATTTTGTGGAGAGTTGATTTAATTTTGCATTTGCTTAGTAATTAACTGTTCTACTTTCTTACTGTGGTTTTATTACTTCTGGTGACAGCTATTAAACCTTCGGAACACTTCCATATATAGCAGTCTCTCCAAAACATACTGTAGAGATGATTTGTGGGAGCTAAATTCTCTCAGGTTTTGCTTATCTGGAAATTGTTTATTCCCTCCTTCAAATATAAATGACATCCTTTCCAGTTAAAGTATTCCTGGTTTGAGGACCTTCTGCTTCAAGCATTAAATAATCATGCCACTTCCTTCTGGCCTGTAAGGTTTCTGTTGAGAAGTCTAATGATAGCCTGATGGGTTTTCCTTTGTATGTGATCTTTCTTCTCTCTCTAGCTGCTTTTAAAAGTGTGTCTTCATCCTTGATCCTTGCCCCTTTACAGCCGTCTTGCTGTTAGGAAGTCTTTCAGACTGCCCACTTTTATTTCATCCCAGAGCAGGAAGCTGGATATGGATCCCTGCTTTCCACAAGTGGCTGGAATCTCAGTCTCTCCAGGTATTCTGCTTATCTTAGCTTTCCAAACCCCTAATCACAAGAGTACCATGAAAACGCCATGAAATGTGGGTTTGTGCTCCCGGATCAGATCTCCGGAGTTAGGTATTCAGCAGTTCCAGACCTCCACTCCCTCTCTGCCCTGTTTCTCTTCCTCCCACTGGTGAGCTGGGGTTGGGGAAGAGCTTCGGTCCACCGGGCCATGGCTTTGGTATGTTACCCTGTTCCATGAGGTTTATTCTTTTCTCAGGGTGTAGGCACTTTGGCACAGTCCTCTTTCTTGTTGATCTTTCAGGATTAGTTGTATTAATTATATTTTCATATTATATGCGTTTTAGGAGGAAGCCACTATCTCACCTCTCACGCCACCATCTTTAATTCTCTCCTCTCTCTGCCTTCCCATCTGGTTTTAATAGTGCTCATTATGTATATAATAAGAACATGTTTGCATATTTATGGGATGTTTACCAATTTCAGAGCTACTGTTCAGTCACAGGATTGTCTGTCCAAGGTAGCATTGAAGAGGAAATAATCATTTTCTCCTCCCCTTGATTCCTGGTATGTAATGGATCAGGCACCTTCCTGTCACTGGGGCCCACCCACATAATTCCACCCAGTGGAAATGTGGGTGGATAGAAGTAGGGAGAGAGTGTCAAGCAGCATATGTTCAGAGCAAGGAGAGACAGAGCCATGAGAATAAGCCCTTTCATTCCCAACCTCCCACCTTTGTCTTCCTTCAGTCTCAGAATTCATATGGAACTTGCCATGGGCGGGGAACCTAATCCTCCAGGAGCTACATCTACCAATCATTTAAATAAGACCTAATATGCAACCTTCTTAAAGTATTCCAGAAGTTGGAGAAGAGGAAATACTTCCAAACTCATTCCATGAAGCCAGAATCACTGTAATACCAAAATCAGGCAAAGATACCAGAAATAAGAAAATTACATACCAATATTCCTGATAAATGTAGATGGAAATGTACTGAACAAAATATTAGCGAGCAAATTTAAAAATACATAAAAGAGATCACCCATCACGGTCAAGTGGGGTTTATTCCAGGGATGCAAGGACGGTACAACATTAAAAAATCCATCAATATCATCCATCACATAAACATAAAGAATCCACTCCGAGCCTTGTATATACAATGGGGAGATGACAGCCTCTTCAGCAACTGGTGCTGGAAAAACTGCACAGCTACAAGTAAGAGAATGAAACTGGACTACTCTCTAGCCCCATACACAAAGTTAAACTCAAGGTGGATCAAAGACCTGAATGTAAGTCATGAAACCATAAAACTCTTAGGAAAAAACAGGCAAAAATCTCTTGTACATAAACATGAGCGACTTCTTCATGAACATATCTCCCTGGGCAAGGGAAACAAAAGCAAAAATGAACAAGTGGGACTGTATGAAGCTGAAAAGCTTCTGTGCAGCAAAGGACACCATCAGTAGAACATAAAGACATCCTACAGTATGGGAGAATATATTCATAAGTAAAATCTGATAAAGGGTTGACATCCAAAATATACAAAGAACTCATGCACCTTCACAAACAAAAAGCAAATAATCCAATTAAGAAATGGGCAGAGGACATGAACGAACACTGCTCTATGGAAGAAATTCAGATGGCCAACAGGCACATGAAAAGATGTTCCACATCGCTAATCATCAGAGAAATGCAGATTAAAACCACAATGAGATATCACCTCAAACCAGTGAGAATGGCCAACATCCAAAACACAAACAATAACAAATGTTGGCGAGGATGTGGAGAAAAGGGAACCCTCCTACACTGCTGGTAGGAAGGCAAATTAGTTCAACCATTGTGGAAAGCAGTATGGAGGTTCCTCAAAAAACTCAAAATAGAAATACCATTTGACCCAGGAATTCCACTCCTAGGAATTTACCCTAAGAATGCAGCAGCCCAATTTGAAAAAGACAAATGCACCCCTATGTTTATTGCAGCACAATTTACAATTGCCAAGAAAAGGAAGCAACCTAAGTGTCCATCAGTATATGAATGGATAAAGAAGATGTGGTGCATATACACAATGGAATATTACTCAGCCATAAGAAGAAAACAAATCCTACCACTTGCAACAACATGGATGGAGCTAGTGGATATTATTCTAAGTAAAATAAGCCAAGCCAAAAAAGACAAGTATCAAATGATTTCACTCATATGTGGAGTATAAGAACAAAGAAAAAATACTGAAGGAACAAAACAGCAGGAGACTCACAGAACCCAAGAATGGACTAATAGTTACCAAGGGGATAGGGACTGTGGAAAATGGGTGGGAAGGGTGGGATAAGAGTGAAAAAGGGGCATTACGATTAGCAGAAATAATGTTGGGGGGCACGGGGAGGGCTCTACACCTCAGGGATGACAAGTACTGATTCTATAGCATCTCACTAAGCATATGGACAGTGACTGTAATGGGGTTGGTGGGGGGGACCTGATGAAGGAGTAGTTTAATAACCATAATATTGCACATGTAATTGAAGATTGATACCAAAATAAATTATATTAAATCTAAAAAAAAAGAATCCACTCCGAAAATACTAGAACCAATAGCTGAATTGAGCAAATTTGCATGATACAAAATTAATACACTAAAATCGGTTGCATTCCTACACACAATGAACTAGCAGAAAGAGAAATCAGGAAAACAATTCCATTAACAATTGCATCAAAAAGAATAAAATCCCTAAGAACAAAACTAACAAAGGAGGTGAAAGATTTATATCCTTAAAACGATGACACTGTTGAGAGAAACTAAAGAGGACACTAATAAATGGAAATACAACCCATGTTCATGAGAAGTAAGAACTAATATTCTCAAAATGGCTGTTGTGCCAACATAGAAAAGACTAGAAAAAACAAATGCTGGTGAGGATGTGGAGAAAGGGGAACCCTCCTGCACGGCTTATGGAAATGTTAACTAGTTCAACCAT
This sequence comes from Smutsia gigantea, assembly GCA_032199065.1. Lineage (NCBI taxonomy): Eukaryota > Metazoa > Chordata > Mammalia > Pholidota > Manidae > Smutsia > Smutsia gigantea. The sequence goes on along the minus strand of JAVSCE010001849.1, from coordinate 60,785 downwards.
TGTGGAAAGCAATATGGAGGTTCCTCAAAAAAACTAATAATAGAAATACCATTAGACCCAGGAATTCCACTCCTAGGACTGTACCCAAAGAAAATAACTTCTCAGATTCAAAAAGACATATGCACCCCAATGATTATCACAGCATTATTTACAATAGCCAAGATATGGAAGAAACTGAAGGGTCCATCAGTAGATGAATGGATAAAGAAAAGGTGATATATGTACACAATGGAATACTATTCAGCCTAAGAAAGAGACAAATCCTACCAATTGCAACAACATGGAGAGAGCTAGAGAGTATTATGCTCATTGAAATAAGTCAGGAAGAGAAAGACAAATACGAAATGATTTCCCAAATTTGTCGAGTATAACAATGAAGCAAAACTGATGGAACAAAATAGCAGCTGACTCACAGACTCCAAGAAAGGCCTAGTGGTTACCAACGGAGAGGGTTTGGAGACGGACAGTGGGAGGGAAGTGGAAGGGGATTGAGGCGTATCCTGACTGGTGCACATAGTGTGTATGGGGTCACAGGGAAGACAGTGTAGTTAAGAGAAGGCAAAAAGGGACTCTGTGGAATCTTACCATACTGATGAATAGTGACTGCAGTGGGGTATGGGGAGACACGATAACAAGAGTGAATGTAATAACCACATTGTTTTTCTTGTGAAACTTTTGTAAATGTATATCAATACCTTAATAAAAAATACTTAATTCTTAAAAGTATTAAAAAATATTATTAGAGAAATATAAACTAAATCCACAATAAAATTCCACTACCACTAAAAAAAGAGTGAATGAAAATGGATTATAGTTGAACTCCACACACAAAAGTAAACTCGAGTTTGATGAAAAACCTGAATACATGTCATTAAACCATAAAACCCTTACAAGAAATCATAGGTAAAAATCTCTTGAATATAAACATGAGTAACTTTTCCTGAATGCATCTCCTCAAGCAAGGGAAACAAAAGCAAAAATGAACAAATGCGACTACATCAAACATAAAACCCACTGTACAGCAAAGGATCATCAGCAGAACAAAAAGGCATCCTACAGTGAGGGAGAATATATTTGTAAGTGACATGTCCAATAAGAGGTTAACATCCAAAATATATAAAGATCTCACACGCCTCAACACCCGTAAAGCCAATAACCCTATTAAAAACCGGGTGAAGGCTTTGGACAGACACTTCTCCAAAGAAGAAATTCAGATGGCCAACAGACATGAAAAGATGCCCCACATCGCTAATTATCAGGGAAATGCAAATTAAAAACACAATGAGATACCACCTCACACCAGTTAGGTTGGCCAACATAGAAAAGACTAGGAACAACAAATGCTGGCAAGGATGCAGAGAAAGGGAAACCCTCCTACACTGCTTTTGGGAATGTAAACTAGTTCAAGCATTGTGGAAGGCAGTATCTAGGTTCCTCAAAAAACTAAAGTAGAAATACTATTTCACCCAGGAATTCCACTCCTATGAATTTACCCTATCAGTGCAGGATCCCAGTTTAAAAAAGGAATATGTACCCCTATGTTTATCACAGCATTATTTACAATAGCCAAGATATGGAAGCAACCTAAGTGTCCATCAGTAGATGAATGGATAAAGAACATGTGGTACATATACACAATGGGATAATTCAGCTGTAAGAAGAAAACAAATCCTACTATTTGCAACAACATGGATGGAAGTAGAGGGTATTATGCTCAGTGAAATAAGCCAAGCCGAAAAAGACATGTACCAAATGATTTCACTCATCTGTGGAGTATAAGAACAAAGCAAAAAACTGAAGGAACAAAACAGCAGCAGACTCACAAAACCGAAGAATGGGCTAAGAGTTGCCAAAGGGAAAGGGACAGGGAAGTGTGGGTGACAAGGGAGGGATAAGGGGAATAAAGGGCATTATGATTAACACACGTAATGTGGAGGGGTGTCACAGGGAAAGCAGTATAGCACAGAGAAAACAAGTAGCTGTATAGCTTCTTACTACACTGATGGACAGTGACTGTAATTGGGTATGTGGTGGGGCTTGATAATGGGGGAATCTAGTAACCACAGTGTTGCTCCTGCGATTGTGTATTAATGATACCAAAAAATAAAATATAAAAAAATACATAAAATAGATCATCCATCATGATCAGGTAGGATTTATTCCCGGGATGTAAGGATAGTACAACATTAGGAAATCCATCAACATCGTATACCAACAACAACAACAAAAGACAGAAACCTCATGATCATCTCCATAGATGCTGAAAAATCATTCAACATAATTGAACATCCATTCCTGATAAAAACTCTCAACAAAATGAGAATGGAGGGCAAGTAACTCAACATATAATAGGCCATATATGACACATCCACAGCCAATATCATACTTAACAGCAAGAAGCTGAAAGCCTTTGCTTTAAGATCGGGAAAAGACAAAAATGCGTACTCTTCCCACTTTTACGCCACTTAGTCCTGGAGGTCCTAGCCAAGGCAATCAGACATGAAGAAATAAAGGCATCCAGATTGGCAAGGAAGGAGTCAAACTGTCCCTGTTTGCAGATGACATGATACTGTACATCAAAAACCTTGAATAATCTACTCTACAAATACTAGACTTAATATCTGAATTCTGCAAAGTTGCAGGATACAAAATTAATACACAGAAATCTGTTACATTCCTATACACTAATGATGAACTAGCAGAAAGAGAGATCCAAAAAACAATTGCATTCACAACTGCATAAGAAAGAATAAAATACCTAGGAATAAACCTAACCAAGGAAGTGAAAGACCTATACCCTAAAAACTACAAGACGCTCATGAGAGAAATTAAAGAAGATACCAATAAATGGAAAAACATCCTGGGCTCATGGATAGGAAGAATTAGTATTGTCAAATGGCCAGCCTGCCTAAAGCAATCTACAGATTCAATGGAATCCTTATCAAAGTACCAACAGCATTCTTCAATGAACTATAGTAAATAGTTCTAATATTTATATGCAACTACAAGAGACCCTGAATAGCCAAAGAAATCCTGAGAAGGAAGAAAAGAGTGGGAGAAATTATGATCCCTGACTTCAACCTCTACTACAAAGCCACAGTAATCAAGCAATTTGGTACTGGTATAAGAACACACCCACAGACCAGTGTAACAGAATAGGGAGTCCAGATATTAACCCAAACATATATGTTCAATTACTATACAATAAGTGAGCCATGTATATACAATTGGAAAATAGCCTCTTCAATAGCTGGTGTTGGCAGTACTGGACAGCTACATGTAAGAGAATGAAAATTGATCATTGTCTAACACCATACACAAAAGTAAACTCGAAATAGATCAAAACCGGAATGTTACTCATAAAACCATAAAACTCTTAGAAAAAAAAACAGGCAAAAATCTCTTGGACATACACATGGAGCAACTTCTTCATGAATATATCTCCCCAGGCAAGGGAAACATTAGCAAAAATGAACAAGTGGGACTATATCAAGTTGAAAATCTTCTGTACAGCAAAGGACACCATCAATAGAACAAAAAAGGCCTCCTACAGTATGGGAGAATATACTCACAAATGACATATCGATAAAGGGTTGACATCCAAAGGATATAAAGACCTTATGCATCTCAACAAATGAAAGCAAATAATCCAATTAAAAAATGGACAGAGGATCTGAACAGACACTTCTCCAAAGAAGAAATTCAGATGGCCAACAAGCACATGAAAAGATGTTCCACAACACTAATCATCAGAAAAAATGCAAATTAAAACCACAATGAGATTATCACCTTACACCAGTTAGAATGGTCACCATCCAAAAGACAAAACAACATATGTTGGCAAGGATGTGGAGAAAGGGGAACCCTCCTACACTGCTGGTAAGAATGCAAATTAGTTCAACCATTGTGGAAAGCAATATGGAAGTTCCTCAAAAACCTAAAAATAGAAATACCACTTGACCCAGGAATTCCACTCCTAGGAAATTACCCAAGAATGCAGCAGCCCAATTCGTAAAAGAACCCCTATGTTTATCGCAGCACTATTTACAATAGCCAAGAAATGGAAGCAACCTAAGGGTCCATCAGTAGATGAATGGATAAAGAAGATGTGGTACATATACACAATGGAATATTATTCATCCATAAGAAGAAAAGAAGTGCTACCATTTGCAACAACATGGATGAAGGTAGAGGGTATTATGCTCAGTGAAATAAGCCAGGTGGAAAAAGACAAGTATCAAATGATTTCACTCATCTGTGGAGTATAAGACAAAGCAAAAACTGAAGGAACAAAACAGCAGCAGAATCACAGAACCCAAGAATGGATGAACAGTGCCCACAGCCATGGCATCCAGACCAAGGGCTTCAAGAGTTACAGCCTGGGCAGACTTTTCCACCACTACTTCTGGATGGAGCTGAGTGCGGCGCATTCTGCTGAGTGTGATGTGCACACCCTACTCATGGTTTTCCTGCATAGTGCTTCTGAGCTGCTCATCTGGGCTGATGAGCAGGCCTGAAGCTGGGCCCACATTGAGCCCATGTATGCACTGCCTGATGATCTGTTAGCACTGAGGTCTGAGGGCCAGGGGCTCTGACACCACTGCCCAGTGGGATAAGGCCCATTCTCTGCAGTACAAGCTGTTTCAGCCCTGACCATTCAGCCAGGCTCCTCTTAGCCAGTCAGCCCTGGGCCCTGGCTTGACTAACTCCACTTCCTCCACTTCTCTAGAGCTTCCTCCCAGCCCACCTCTGGCCTGTGCTTCAATGGAGCTTGTAGCTGCAGGGACCCAACCCTATCCCATCTCTCAATAAACACTGACAAGTGCTCACCCGCTGACGTTGCCTTGGGCAGACAGGTAGCCAGGCCAGGGGCCAGACCAGAGCCCCCAGGACTGGCCCCTTGTGGCTTTGCCTTGTGGTATGCCCAGTGGTGGGTGGGTGGGGAAGATGGCTGTGCTTACAGACAGGTCCAAGGGGCCAGCAGGCTGGGCTGTTCACTCTGAGCCACAGGCTCCCTTCATGCCTTCTCAGAGGCACAGGAAATCCATAAACGGCCTTAAGGGAGCTGCTGCCTGAGGTTCCTCAGCTCTAGTACCTGGCCCTTCGGGACCGTGAGCCAACTCCTTTCTCTCCCAGGGCCCCCATACCTGCTCTGCAATGTTGCGATGGGATGACATGTTGCAATGGGCATGCAGATCACAATGGGACCTGACACCCTCAGAGTGGGTGAAAAAGGGAGGTGCCCCAGCCCCATGCAGGCCCAGTGGAAAGGACCTTAACTGTGCTGATCAAGCAGCAGGAGGGCCCACTGGAGTGTAAGGGGTGAGGGAACCAGGGGGACTCCAGGCTGATCTTTAGCTCTTAGGGTTGGAGCAGTGGCTGGTGCAGTGTGGGCAATACCCAGGAAGGAATCTGTCCTGTGTCCTGTGTCTCTGGCTCCACCAAGGATTGCTGGGAGGCTGCTCTGTGGAGGGGCAGCTTCTCAGCTGCAACCTTGGCTGAGCTTCAGGAAGCTGGTTAATCTGCTTCCGGGGCCACACCTCTATCACCAAACAGTGTGGTAAGGTGGGGTGGGATGTCTCAGAGGACAGGTGAGAAGGGATGGGGTGGGTGGGGCAGCCACAACTGAGAGTGACTGACTGGCATGAGTAAAACCTTGAGCCTTGAGCCTGCTTCGCCCCTTCAGGGAACCCTAAGAAGGTCAGAGTGACTAGAGCCACTGCAATGTGCACGGTGGCAGAATGATTAGGCCAGAACACAGGTAGCAGCAACCTCAGCCCATCCTCATTCCCTGGACCAGGGATTCTAGAATGACCCTGAGAGCAATGGGGAGCCATGGAGGGTTGTAAGTGCTGAAGGGGAAAATATGATTTACGTTTTTACAAAACCTCTAAGACTTCTGTGTGGCAAATGGACTAGAGCTAGCCTGCAGCGGTAGACAGCAGCCTAGCGAGAGAGGGGCAAAACGGTGGATCTCTGCTGGAAGCAGAGCTACTGGCCTGGTCAAGGACAAAAATGGCAGGGGTTTGTGAGGACCCATGGTAAAGGGAAGACTGCAAGGAGGCTTGTGAGGGAGTCTGGTCTGTGCACCAATAAGCTTCCTGAGGAGGGATGGTTGGCACCCTGCCCTGGGAGAGCACTACCTAGGAGAGTGCCAGAACGCTGGGCCAGGGTGGGCCCTCAGTCCAGGAGCCTGCATTGGGCAGGAGCTGAAAGTTTGGGGGAGGTGGAGCCTGAGAATCAAGGCAGCCTGGGACCCTCAGATGCCTGGTTCCCAGGCAGGGCCAGGTCCATTTATCCGGCTGGCTGGGCTCCATGCCACTGGCTTGCTAAGTGGTTGGTGCCAAGGGGCTCACTTGTCATCTGCAGGCAAGCCAGAGGGATGGCTTCACACCAGGTCCCCAGGGCAGTTGGTCCCCAGCCCATCTGTGACCGCTGCCACTGTCCCACAGTGGTGTCCAGTTTTGTGCCGTCTCCTCCGCTACTGCAGGCTCTCCTGGCCTCATGGTGGCCTGGCCTTGGGTGCCCTCCCTGAGCTCATGCTTGGAGTGGCCAAGCCAAGGTTTGTGCCTTCTGAGCTGTGCAGGGCAGCTGGGGCCTGCCCTGCTGCTGCCTGAAAAAGCAGCAAATGTGCTGATAAACAGATGACAAAGGCTTTCCAGGAAAGTCAACATACTCCTACACACGTTCACAGACATTTTCAAAACACTTGTCTAATGTTATCATGTTCCACATGCTGAGACTGTGGGATCCCTGATCACCAAGCTGCCATTATCTGGAAAGCCTTATCAGTTTCTATGTAGAAGACAAAAGAGTTTTCATGGGTTCATAATATTCTTGCAGAAATGGTGATGGGGGAAATGGTGTTGGAGACCAACATGAATGAGATTGTTTTACAAATTGATGCACAAAATAGAATGGAGAAATGTGAGTTTGGCTTAGCGGGAGCTCCAGCCCGTGCTCTATCAGCTGTAAGGAATATGAATCTTCCTGAGATCCCAAGAAATATTAACATTGGTGACATCAGTATAAAAGTGTCAAACCTGCCCTCTTTCAAATAAATAAAAAAGGCCACTCCCAGGTAAAATCCAGGGGAGATAGTCATCCAATGTTTCCACAAATACTTGAATTAGATCTAAAATGCCAAGTTCACTTTCTGAAGAATCCACACAGAACACAAAATATAGTGTTGTATAATGTTTATATATCAGTTTGTTATCAGATCCTCCTACCAATAATCCTCCTCCTAGGAAATCATATTTTCATCTCTCTTAGATATCAAATGGAAGGTCTCCCTGATGATTTACTGTTGTGCATCTTCACGGTAGGGCTGGTAGAACTTGGGGAGCCACAGTTTCCCGTGGTCGTTGAAGATGAGGATCACCTTGATGATGGCTGAGCCAGGCCCACATGGCAAGCGCTGGGGGCAAGGGAGAGGGCGCGCACACAAGCTTCATCCCTGGATCACTCGCCCACCTCCCACACACACACACATGTGCGCTCCTGGGCCTGCAATATGTTTTAAAATCTGGAAAGCATGGAAAAAATATAAATAAGTTACGATAATTGACCCAAGACGAAGTAGAAGGCTGAAAAAGAAATTACTATTAAAGAGCTGAAAACAGTATGTAAAAATTTCCCAGAAAAAAGTAGGCTTCAGGAATTAAAAAAATTTTACCAGGATTTCTAGGATTAGATAATTTCTAACTTATATGAATGGTTTAAGCTGTGAGAAAACAATAAAAATCTACCAAATTTATTTTTATGAATTTAAAATCTATCACTGTCATTTACTCCATAACACATTAAAGGAGAAAAATCATATTACCATTTCTATAGATCCAGAAAAGGGATTAGATATAAATCAATACCTGTACCTGACTAAAATTCTTATCAAACTAAGAAGAAAGCTTCCTTAACTTAATAAGGATTAGCTCCCCAAAAACCTACTGCAGCCGTTGTTGTTGAAGAATAAGTGACCTCTGTCTGCTGCCACCACCACTCTCTGCTTTTGCATTGCAAGTACTAGCCAAGGTGATAAGAAAAAGAAATGGGCAGGTTGGGAATTAGAAAAAAGGTGACTAAATTTTCAGTATTTGAAGATTATTGGATTATTAAACCTATATTACCAAAATGAGAAGAGAATCAATGAACAACTTAATAAAATGAATTTGAAGTGCAGCAAAGTAGCCAGATAGATCAGCATATACAATTCATTAGTATTCCTGTATACTATCAATCACCAAGGAGAAAATGAGATACAAAGGAGATACAGTTCACAAGTTCACAAGAGCAAATAACAATAAAAAAGTGTCTGGGATTAAACCTAACAAAAAATGCGCAACAACACCCTTACAGAGGAATTTATCAGACTTAAGTGGAAGATATAAAAGACTGCTAGGTAAAGGAGAGATATGCCATTCTTATGAAAAAGAAAGCTTGGCATTCCAAACATGACAATTCTTCCATGAATTAATCCTGGCTCAGGACTAGACAATAGATGAATGGAACAGAGAAGGAAAGAGACATTTATTTATCTAGTAAATGACACGAGGTATCATGAGCCAGTGTTAAAAGAAAGTATGTTCAATAAATGATGGGACATTTCAGAGCTCCATGTGGACAAAAAGAAAATAGACCCTTACTTTACGCTGTTCTCAAAATCATTTACAGAGGGGTTAAAGATGTAAACATGTAAAGATAAAATTCAAATACTATTAAAATGAAACACAAGACAAATGACCATGCTGTAGGAAATTTTCTGAAACTTTCTTAAATAAGACACAGAAAGCACAAAAGCAAGGTACATTTCACTACATCAAAATTAAAAACTGTTTATGAAAGTCACCACTAACATAGCTTACAACCAAATGGCAGACTGAAAGAAGATATTTGCAATGTATAAAACAGACAAGGAATTTATAAGGAGAAATAAGAAAATGAGAAGTCATCCAACAGAAAAACGGACAAAGATAAAAGCAGAAGATTCACTGAGGAAGAAATAAAATGGCCAATACATCTATGAAAATATGTTTGATATGATTAGAAAAAAGCAGGGTATGTTAAAGTCTTAACAAGATACCATGTTTATTCATCCCGTTAGCCAAAAAATTTTCAAATGCTAACAAGGATGAGGGAAAAATGATATTCTGTCTGCATTTCTGATGAGGGTTTAAATCAGTAGAACTATTCTAGAGAATAGTTTGACAATACCAAGTAAAATAAGAGTAAAGGCCATGTGACTCAGCAGTTTACTCCTGGTGATATACACTTGAGAAACTCTTGTTCACATATCTGTGTAGACATACACATGGATTTTTCCCTGAGCCATTTTTAAATAAGGGAAGAATTGGAAACAATCTATAAGCATCCATCAGGGGGAGAATAAAGAAGTAAAACATGTTATGATTATATGATCAAATGCTGCACAGCAGTTAATGCATTCTATTATATTCCAGTTAGTGAACAAAATAAAGTCTCTGCACTCATGGAGCTTATGCTCTAGAGAGAGGAGACAGACAATAAATATACACGTATAGATTATTAGACAGGGGTAAGTGATGAGGTAACATTAAAGCAGTCATGGGTGATACAGTGTATGAGGGAGGGAGTGGTAGCAAGCACTAATTTTATGTATACATAAAATTTATCATTCAACAAAGCAATCCCCAAACAGAGGAGTGATCAAGCAGACCATGGTATGCAGGCACTATAGAGCATTACGCAACTGCAAAAAAAGAATGAGGCAGCTCTCTGCAGACTGATGTAGAGTGATTTACAGGAGTTACTATTAAGTAGAAAAAGCAAAGTGCAAATAGAATATAGTGTGGTGCCTTTTGTGTAATAAAGAAGGGAAAACAATGAAATGTCCACATGTCTGCTAATCATTACAAAGAGAAACACAGAAAGGATAACCCAGAAAACAAAAACTTGGTTACTTACAGAGGGAAGGGGAAATGGGGCAGAAGGCATACAGGAGAGTGTTGTATTTCTCTGAGTATGAATTTTCAATTAGTTTTGACTTTTGAGATCATGTTAATGTTCTTTGTATTCATAAAGTAAAATGGATAAGTATGTGAAGGAGAAACAAAGCCTAAAACTAAATACAAATGAACCTAATTGTATATCACCTGAATACCATAACCACACTGAGGGGAAAATAAAACACCAAGTAATTCATAAACACTGTATTATAAGATGATTTTTAAGCTTATTTGACTATCCACCTTCAGCCTTGGGCAAGGATGCAGGGGCAAGGGGGACTGCCAAGATATCCCAAACACTTAGTAGGTTTCTTTTTTCTGGTGGTAAGTGCAAAACAATTTTGAAACTGTGTTTGGTGTACTATAGGTTTGCGCAAATGAGTCAATGTGTCATTATTGGGAGCCAGTGTTCTCAATGTTGAAAAAGGGAGGTACAAATATTGGATGGAGGAGTACAAGAAAGAATCCTGTGGGGGTGGACATGGAATGAATGTACAGATGTATGTGCATGCACATGTGCACCCGTGTATATTATATGTGTGTATGAAAATATGTCTGTGTCTAGACTGATCAGTACACGCATATATTTCTAGGCTCCTTCCACTGGAAAGACCCAGTAGGAACAGGTATATCTAACACGAATATGTTTTTCTCTAACACCATTCTTCACTAAAAGAAAACAGGGCCTCTCAGAGAAATGACTGATCTCAGAACTGGGGCAGGAAGTAAGGACATATTCAAACAATGATGGTGGCATGGCAAAAGCACAAGGGTGCTAGACAGAAGGTGCTTACACTGACCGAATCTGGGATGATTTGAGCATCAAATAAGTAAAAACAGTAATGAATTATAAACAATTGAAAAAATGGAAACCTGTGGGTCCAAACCAATAACAAAGAGATACATAAACAGATAAACAAATGGGGTGGGAAGAAAAGACCCTAGATTTCAGTAAAAAGATAGGATGAGACTGATAAAGTAAATGGGGCATAATGCTAATGATAGGTAAAGCTGGTTAAAATGTGTGTGGGTGGTTTTTATACTATTATTGGTACTTTCCTGTGAGTTTGAAATTATTTCTAAATAAAATGTAAAACATTATTTAAAATAGCATTAAAGGTTAGACAATATTTTGACATTGTGAAGGTGATGGGCTGTCACTTCCTAGATTTTAAGTATGTACCATATCTCTAAAACATACTCTATTAACATAACTATGATGCCATTATCACACTAAAAATTAACAATACTTCTTTCCTATCATCACATATCCAGTCATTGTTTGAATTCTCTGTCAAATTTTTTTCTTTATATTGTTTTTGTTTGATTCAGGAGCCAGTTGAGGTCCATCCGTGGAAAGACCTGTTTTGAAATCTCTTTTAATCTACAGGTACTCCCTCTAACTCTTTTTTTCCTTGCAGTTTATTTGTTGAGAAGAGTATGTTGTTTGTACTGCAGAGTTCCCACGGTCTGGATGTTGATGATTGAATCCTTATGGGTAGTTTAACAAGTTCCTCTGAACTTCCTATTTCCTGTAAAAGGTAGTTGGATCCAGAGAGCTGATCAGATTTGGGTTCAATTTTTTTCTTAAGACTAATTCAGGTGGGAAGTTGGGACACATTAACATACCAGTCTCTGCAACTGGCAGATCAGTTGGACAAAACAGCTGTGAACAATATGTAGAGAATGTGGTACCCACGTGCCAACTGCACTTTCTTTTGGGTACTCATGGAACCTTTACAAAATCTGACCACATCCTGAAACCTAGCAAGTCTTAACATGTTTCAAAGGATAAAAATTATTCAGGGCATGATCTCTGACCACAGTGTAATTAAGCTAGAAACCCATGATAAAGGAAAAAAAGAACAAAACCGCAGCTCCTGACTTCTGCCAGCTGGCCAGCCCTCCCAGCTAGGCCATGCTGTTCTCTACTGGACATGAGCACTCTCCCAGCATGCCAGACCTCAGACAATGTTATTCTGAGACCCTAATAACAAGAGATGAACCAAGGCCACTTCATGATTTTTTCTAAGCAGAGATAAAACCAAGGTCAATGTGCGACCCCCAAGTACCAAACATACCCTTTTTTTGGCTAATATAGGGACCTGCTGCTGCTCTCCCAGTCACAGCTTTGGCCTTTCTATAGTCTACCCTCCCTTTAGAGAGTTATGGAAATCTTCAAGCACAGAATTGCCCTTGCTTTCTGAGAGCATCTAGGGCAAACCCTCCCTTCCTCGGACTCTCCCGAAGATCACCCAACCAAGGATCAAATGTTACAATAGGTTCTTTCTAATACACTTTTTTCTTTAGCTGCCCAGGCTCTCCCTGGTGTGCATCTCCCTCACTACAAAGAGTAATAGGCCTAACTTCTTCATCTACAGATGGGTTCTTGGGGGCCTTTGGCAGGAGGGTATTGCCACTCATAGCAAAAAGATAACTAGAAAAATCCCCACATATTTAGAAATGAAGAAATACAGATTTAAATAACCCATTGTTCAAAGAATAGTAACATGATGGAAATTAGGAAATAGTTCATTGAATAATTAAAATAACACTACATATCTGAATCAATGGGACTGACAAGAAATAGATGGCATATTCAAACTAAGTAATTTGAGGAGAGTTAAATAACGGGATTGCTGTGGCTTAGTGATATGTCAGCTTGGCTAGCTTGAACTACATTCCCCAGAATTCTCTTTCCTAGAGGTGTCAGTTAGGGTGGGCCACATGAGAGATTCTGAAGGGAGATTTGGAGAAGAGAAGGGAAACATATATAACTGACAGCATTCTCGTAACTAGAAGATAGGAGGAACAAAATAACAAGATGAAGACAACACAATAGAAAAATGGGCCAAAGTCTCAAATAGTAGTTCAAACATTTTCAACAGCATATTTTCACAAAAGAAGAAGCCCAAAAGGCCCACAAACATATGAAAGGTGCTCAATTTCATTTGTTAACAAAACTGTTAAGTTAATACTACTTACCATCAGATATCATTACACATCCATTAGAGTGATGGAAACAAAAAAGCCTGATGATTCTTCAGAGTTTGCAAGACTGTGAAGCAATGGAAACTCACACTGCTGATGGAAGTGTGTGTTGAAAAACAGGTTGGTGTTCCGTAGGAGAACTGAAGGCATCGTTTCTCGTGAGCCAACATTTCACTGCTAAATGTACAAATTCTGCAGAAACCTGTGTATGTGGGCACCAGGAAGCAAGTGTAAATAGTTGTAGTGGGTTCATTAGTGGCTCCCCCCAAAGATACATGCATATCCTAATTCCCAGACACTGTGAATATGACCTTATTTAGTAAAAGGGTCTTCTCAGATGTGACTAACTTAGGATCTTGAGGAGACATCATCCTGGATTTCCCTGGTGGGCTCCAAATGCAGTGACAAATTTTCTTAAAAGAGACAGAAGAGGAGAGACACAGTCATAGAGGAGAAGGCCACGTGAGGACAGAGGCAGAGACTGGAGTGACGAGGCCACAAGCCAAGAAATGCCTCCCGCAGCTGCCAGGACCTGGAAGAGGCAATGAAGCATTCTCCCCTGAGCCTTCAGAGGGGCCGTGGCTCTGCTGACACCTTGATCTTGGACTCCTTGCCTCCAGAATTGTGTGGGAGACAATATATTTCTGTTGTTGTAAGCCACCAAGTTTGTGGTTTTGTTACAGCAGCCACAGAAAACTATTTAATATAATTGCTCATCAAAGCATTTGAGTAATGAAAACAAACCAAATATCCAACAGTGATAGAATGGATAAATACATTGTGGTCAAGCCAAAAAGGAATAACTTTATATATAGACTGCAACATGAGTGAATTTTAAAGACACAGTATTGAGTGAAAGAAGCAAGGCACCGAAGAGCACATAAATTATAATTCCATTTATATAAAGTTTAAAAACAGACAAAGTTAGTCATATTTATGGGTGGATGTGGGTTTAGGTGGCAAAACTCTGATGACAAGCAAGTAAATGGAAGTTAGGGAGGGAGAGGGAGGTGATTGTGAGGATCAAAGGGTGGGGCTCTAATTCTTGATCTTGGGGGTGGTTACAAGAGTATGTTTCCTTTATATAAAGTGCAGGAAATGCATGTAAAATATGCATTATTTGTACTCTTCTCTGTGTCTGTGCTGCACTTCACAATTTGAAAGTTTAAAATATTAGAAAGCAGAATTAAAATTATGACTATTTGCAGATAATATGCCTGTCTAACTGGAAAATCCAAGATAATCTATATAACAAATGCAACAAAGAGTAAGGAAAAAGTAATAAGTTAGGTGGGGACAAAATCATTTAGACAAATAAGTTAGAAAATGTAGTAAAAGAAAAGACTCCATTTCACAAAAATACAAAATATCTAGAAATAACAAGAAATTTGCAAGACTGACTTAAAGAAACTTTAAAATGTTCCTCAGGAACTTAAAAATATCGTGAATGAATGCAAGGCTCCAGCGTGTTTTCAGGAAAATGTAACTTCATAAAGACACAAAATCTGTCTAATCAATATAAAAATTAAATATGATCTCAAAAACATAATAATAGAATTGTTTGGAACATGTCAAGATGATTCTCACATTGTTATGGAAAATTAAAGGACTGAAATGGCCATAAATATTCTTTAAGGAAGACTAATGAGAAGAGCACTGGTCCTATCACATATTAGAACACAAGTCCTGTCTGGTATTAGAACAGAATAAAGGCACAGTGTGGCACTGGTGTATGAATAGAATGACAGAACAATAGAAAAAAAGTCAATGAGACACCCACATAGGGACAAGAATTTAATACATGGTAAAAGTGTTATTTCAGTTCACTGGGAGAAAAAATGGATTATTCAATAAATGGCACTGGGTCACCTTGGTGGCCACCTGGGATAAATATATAGAGTTGAATCCCTACCTCAAAATATACAACAAACTGAATTTCAGATAGATCAGATTTAAAGATTAAAAAAATGAAACCATAAAAATACTAGAAAATCCATGATAGATTTATAATATAATATTAGAAGAGGGAAGACCTTTTGGGGTATGACTTATACTTCAGAAGCCAAAAAAAAGAAGAGCTTGATTTATTTAATACATAAAGACAAAAAGGTTTTGTAATACACAATTTATTTTTAATGAAATAATAAAATAAATGAAACAATAAAAGTTCTTTGATATAAAAATTGCCATTAGTAAAGTCCAAGGAAAGTGATAAATTGGGGAAATTACTTGTTACTCCTATCAGAGACAAGGGGCTAATTTTCCTATTATGCAAATAGCTCCTACAAAATGGTAAGAAAAATGCCAACAGCTCAAAAGAAAAATGGGCAAAAGTATGAATACAGCTCACAGGAACAATATAGAAATGACTTCTAAGCAAGATAAATAAAAATTAAAACAACAGTAAGATACCTTTTTCATTTATCAGTTTGGCAAAAGTAGAAAAGTTTGCTAGTGCACAATGTTGGCAAAGTTGTGGCAAACAGGCACTCTCTCACATTGCTGATGGCAGTTGGAGATGGCACAGCTTATGTGCAGGTACTTTGGTGACATCTATCAAAATTACAAATGCATAGACCTTTGGCCTCAGCAACTACACATCTAGGATTTCATTCTATGGATGTATTTGACATGGGCAAAATGATAAAGGAATACTAGATAAACATGAGGAGAATTAAGAAACTCCGAACTGATTTGGAATTATCCCTGTGTACATGGTTCACTTTAAAAAGAAGGCAGTAGAGAATGTGAACAGTATGCTGTCATTTATGTAAAACAAGAATATCTGTGTACGCATGTACATCCACAGAACCTACAGGGACTCCCTTTAACTCTTCTTTTCCTTGCAACTTATTTGTTGAGAAAACTATATTGTTTGTATGGTAGAGTTCCCACAGTCTGAATGTTGATGGTTGAATTCCTATGAATAGTTGATTGAATAGTTGTTGGAGTTGGGAGATGGTACATGAAGGTGAGTTACACTATTTGTTGCTTTCGTGTATGTCTGAAAATTTCCATAATAAAAAGTAAAAAACATACTCAGAATAATGAAAATAAAAATAGTATCATTAGAAAGATACACAAGAAACTAGTAACACTGGTTGTCTCCACAGGCACTGGAACATAGGAATGGTGTTTGATGTAGTAAAAGACATGCAACATGGTTGTTTAAACAGTTTATTTTTCTCATGTATTGAGATGTTTGAAATAGTCAGTTAACTGGCTTTGGCTAAATCCTCAAGGATGTCAAGAGAAACGTCTTTATGATTCCCTTGGCCTTTTCCTAACTGTACCAAGATAGCTGCTGAAGCTCTAGCCATCAAATATATGTTCCAGGTGGGGAGAAAGAAAAAGGGGCAGAAGATGACTCAAAGGGAGCAACCACTAATTCAGTCCACTATAAAGGACTTTCCAGAAGCCCCACCCATTGAATTCAACTCTTGTTTCACTGGCCCCATCTGCAAGGGAGGCTGGAAATGTAGTTTTGAAATTTGGCACATTGCTACTCCCAACAAACTCAGCATCTTGTTACAAAACAGGGTCAATATAAATGGATTAAAAAAAAAAGCCAGGCAATATGAACAGAAAAATGCAGGTAGGGCAATACTGCTATCATGTGAAATAGATTCCAAAGAGAAAGCTTCAAAATGGACAAATATGAATATTCTTATAAATAAAAGACACAATACCAAAGAAGTTATGAGAGGCAAAACCTTTGTGCCCAATGTGACTTCATAATATGTTAAGCAAAAAACTGATAGAAGTTCTGAGAGTAATTGACATAACTAGAGTGGAAGAGGCATGCTGTACTTCTGTCAGTAATGGACAGACCAAGGACACATAAAATAAGTAAGAACAGAGAGAACACAAGTCATAAGCTTGGCTTAACAGATCCACAGTGTACATATAACTACAACTCATAATCAGATGATACAGATTCTTCTCAGCTGTATATGGAAGATTATCCAAAACTATGTAGTTGTTCACCAAATCCCAGCAAGTGCAAAGGAAGAAATCATATTCACTGAATCCAAAGCATTAAAATCAGAGGTTTCTAACCAAAGGAAAACCCATGATACTGAAAGTAATGATTAATGAAATAAATAAATAGCAAGAAGAACAAAGTAAAAAATGCACAAACTCACGGTAATTTTGGTCAGGAGAAAAAAGTATGTGAATAAATATCATGAAAAATAGAATAGGTTACAACTTTAGATGCAGAGGCACATTTTTTCTGAAAATTGAAAGAGAATAATATATAAATACATGAAGAAATTGAAAATCTAGAAAAAATAATTTTCTAGGAAAATAAGAGTTATAATAATTGGTCAAGAAATATAAAATCAAAATAAAGAAGTACCCATGTGATAAATGTACATAGTCAAAGATTTATGCTTCAAATTTGCATCAGGACCAGGTGGTTTTACAGTTAAATTCTGCTAAACCTGGGAAAAAAATGGTAATTCTCATATTAGCCCTTTTCTGCAGTGGAAAAAAGATAAACATCCAAACCCCTTTAATGAGGCTATTATAACTCTGGTAGAAAACTGGACTAAGATAGCAAAATAAAAGCTCTTTGTAAATCAATCTTTCTTATGAACACAAACACAAAATCGTATCCTTTATCATGACCAAGAAGAGTGTTCCCCAGAAATGCAATGATAAATTATTAATGTATTCATTTCATTACTGGCTACAAAGGGGAGAAAAACATTATCTCAATTGATGTAGGAAAAGCATTTGATGAAATTCGATGCTATTCACACCATCCTTGCCACTCTTCCATAAAGGACCAATGTGAGACAAGAAGGAAATAGAGGATTTAAATATTGGAAAAGAGAAAACAAATTATTCAGAGATGTTATGCTTATTTGTTGGAAGAACTTAAAAGAAGCACCTGACGAATCATTAAGCTCATATAAGAGGCTTTCACACACTCTATCTGCCCAGAAATTAGCAATTCATTAAATACAATATTTAAAATACCTCTTGATACTAAGAGCATGGAAAGCTATAGAATGTTTTGTACTAAAGTGTGTTAAAGTGTGTAAGACTGATGTGAAGAAAATATAAAAACTCATTAGAGTTTGAAATTTGGCACATTGCAACTTCCAACAAACTCAGCATCTTATTACAAAACAGGTTCAAAATAAATGGATTAAAAAACATGCCAGGCAATATGAACAGAAAATTGCAGGTAGGGCAATACTGCTATCATGTGAAATAGATTCCAAAGAGAGGATAAAAGCAGGCCTGAGTAAATGATGAGATATATTATTGGAGAGACTACTCAACTTTGAAAGATGTCAGTTCTTTCTGAAATTAATCTATAACTTACATGCAATCCTAATAAAAATCCCAAGATGACTTTAATGGAAACTGATGAGTTGATTATTAAATATATTCTGAATAGAAATGCACAAGATTGGCCAAAAAAAAAACCATGTAAGAAAGAACCCATTCAATATCAAAACATATAATGCTATAGTAATTGAAACAATTGAGTATTGAAGCAAGAACCAGGATGCTAATTGATGGGACAACAGAAATTCCAGAAACACATTAAAGAAAATTTGGCAATATGGTATTTAACCATCCATCCATCCATCCATCCAACCATTCATGCCATCCATACATCCTTTCATTCATTTGACAAACAATGATTCTATTTTACAAATGAATAAAACAAAGACTCTGTTTTTACGGAAGCATGAAACTTATGTTCTACATGACAAACTGGCATTTCAATTAATTGGGGAAAGGATGGTGTTGGGACAATTGGGTATCCAAGCAAGGAAAACAAAGCAATAGATTCTGACCAGATATCATAGATGAAGAGTTACCGGATTGATTAAAAAATCTTCACACGAAAAAACAAAACTATAAAAAACAAACCCTCCAAAATTTATAAAATAAAACTGGAGGAGTGCATCTTCTACTCCTTGGATAAAGATGATGTTATTAATCAAGGCACAAAATACCGGCACCATAAAAGAAAAACCCAGTACATCTGACAGCATAAAGATAAAATATATAACCTCTGCATCACAGTAAATGCATTATAAACCACTAATTTAAGAGTAAATAATGGTGTGGAAGAACGTATATGCAACATGTATAACTAATGAAGCCTTAATATCAAACATGTGAAAAGAACTACAAGTCAACAGGAAAAATGACAAAGAATATGGACAAGTGGTTTTCAGAAGGGTCAGTGCAGTTGACCTATAAATATTTGAAAAGATGCTCAACCTGACTACACTGGTAACTATGAAAATTCCAGTGATGACCAGGGTATACTTTTTCTGCCCATCAGTGTTGGCTAGGGTTAGTGAAAAGGGAACTCTTTTATTTGCTTGGCATGGGCTCTTTTGAGGGAAGTTTGACAGTATCTAATTTTAAAGTGCCTGCTCCAGTAAATGCCATTTATGGGTATCTGTGGGAGAGACTGTTCATTGTCTCCACCCAAGGCTGTTCTTCTTGGGCATTGAGCAGCTCAGCTAGAGTGTTTCTCAGCCTCCCTTGGGGTAGGTGTGGTAGTCAGGTGAGTAAGAGTTCAGCAATGCCTCACCTGCTCAGAGGTAAGTGCTTGCCCTGGACATGTGCTCTTCTCCCTGAACATCACAGAAGCCAGAACACAGATGTGCCTGTGCAGGAGCTGACCCTGAAATCGAGGAAATGCCCTGGGCTGAGCTCCTGGGTATATTCCCCGGACCACCACTCAGCCACAAGCCATTATTAGTGGTCCTCGATGAGGCTAATATAGACATCAGGAGGAAGTGCTCTGAAGCTTTCATAGCAAATCAACATTGCCATGATATTCTTATTACATTTTACAAAAGTCTTGTTTTGCAATGGATTGTGGGAGATATACGAACTGATCTTTCACCCAAATGGTTTGAGAAGCACTACTCTAGGGGAGAGAGGGGAAATAAAAAGTAAGAAACTGGGGTCCCTAAGTGACGGTTTGGAGCAGACCTGCCCCACCACCCTGGACTGCTTGGCTCAGAGTTACATGAGTGAGGACTCATCTTCATTCATGTCTAAACTGCTGCTTTGTTTTATGCTGGTCTCTCTGTTGAGGCTGTTTAGTGAGGTCCTACCCAGTTCAGCATCTGTCGTGCAGCAGCTCTTGGGCCTGTGGGATGGGGCAAGACTGTCCATGTAGTGTTGTTTCCATTAGCGAAACCCTGCCAGACACCTGAACGTGCACCAAGGAGGGAGGGGGGCACCACAGGCTGTGTGATACTGTGCTGTAGTTAAAAACTCTTTCACAGGCATGCATAGTTATGTGAAGACAGCAAGCTGCAGAATAAATGAAGTGTGATGAACTCCCCATCATATAGGTCCACATATGCATGTAAATGCAGAAAATGTCAGGATGGATCCTCTGGGAAAGGGGGATTAGGAGGGGCCTAGGGAGGGGTAAAAGGGGCCTTTACTTTATCCCTGCTTGTTTAATATATTCAGAAGAGATTACATTCATGTTTTACTTGTAGAATTAAATTTAAAAGAATATAAAATAGAGAATGTTTATAGATTTTTAATAATAATACAACAGAGAATAACCATCTCACTCAGTGGTTTTGTAGACCAGCACAGCATTCATAAAACTAAGTAAAACCGTTAAGAATGGAATTAATGTTCAGTTGTTTGATCCCATTTAGGTCATGAATGTTTTCAGAAAATGTTCTATGGCGAATTCTCATTTTGTAAGAGTGAAATTAAAGGGGAACTTTTTGGTGGAAAATCTCCAAAGTGTCTTTGATAAATCATCTCTGGTCCCGAAATAATAAAGAATGTGAACATATGAAGACAATAATCAAGTTTTAGAGAAAAGCAAAGTTCTCCAACACACATTTGATCTCAACTAAACCAATTTCAAACCAGGCTTTATAAAATGCTTTAGGAAAACCATTGTTGAAAATTTTCAAGGAAGCCTTGTCACGAGGACTGCTATACATGCCAGCTGTTTTCAGTAATTGAAGACAACGGGTTTTTGAGATTTGAACAAATTATTAATCCTAGGTACAAAGTTCCTTCTGGAAAACATGCTATTGGAAACTTTCTGCTGAAATCCACTGGGCCACTAGAAGAGCAGAGTGCAGGGACCCCACCGAGACCACAGTTCCTGTACCAGAGTGCTAGCCCTGCAAGTCTGAGGGTAAAGTGGTCATGAAAATTATAATAGCAGTTATATTTGTGTATAAATTTCAGAATTATTATTGAATCTCACAAGCTTATCCCTTGTAGTGAGATTTGAGATTTGGTCTTGGCCATCTAGCATTGGCCAAATGCATTTTCCATGCCCTTCCACAGCCAGCTTGGGGCTATGAGGCTTCTTGAGGTTCAGGGTCAACAGTCCCTACCCATGACATTCCTTCAGGCACCTGCTGCTACCCACTTGTCATCTCCAAGCCACCAAAGTGGTTGTTCTGGAACACACAGAGGTCTGGGGAACTTGGCCTGGCCGGCTTTCCTGCTCTCTGATGTCCCTGGGGCTCAGGAGCCCTCCTTCTCACCCTATGCCCCACACAGCTCCCCCAGGGCCCTCCAACTTCCCAGGCTGCATGTCACCTCAACCTAGCCACTCAGTGTCTCCTTGTCTGTACAGGGGGCCACTGGGGCCCAGATCAGGGGTGGGTATGGATGGAGGACATGCCTCCTGCCCCAACCTGGAAATGCTGCAGAATCCTGTGAGCACACCAGTCCCCAAGCTCTGCATAGTTGCCTGCCAGCTCCTCGTTTGTCTCCCAGAGCTGGTCCTACAGGTTGAGCAGCAGCATGGTCATCTCCATGGACTTTGAGGCTGGGGTCTCCAAGAGCTGTGACCTACCCAGGCCTGACAGCTCCTCCCACACACAGGGCACGATATCATCCATCACCTCCACTGCTTTATTCAGGGAAGGGGAGGGGAGACCCAAGCAGAGGCTGCATCCTGACCACTCCCACAGTTCCTGACATGCAGGGTCCCCAGAAATTGGCCTCCCACCCACTCATAGGACACCTTCATCAAGTGCCTGCTCTGGGCCTGGCCCTTGGATGGGTGCTTGGGGACATGGTGGGTCTGCCCCACCTGCCTTGGGGGCTCCCAGTCTGGGGGAACAGGTTACTCCCAGGTAATGTGGGGAGTCTCTGAAAGCACAAGGGGCCCCACAGAAGAGGGAACAAGGTCCCTCTCAACCAGGGAAGGGTGGTCTTTGGGATATAAAATCTACAGGACCTGAGGATGGAGGAAGTGGGATTCATTTGCTTATATTGTGCATGTGTGTTTGGCTCTGTAGTTTTATTCTTTAAAGGTATTATTGATATACACTCTTATGAAGGTTTCACATGAAAAAACAATGTGGTTACTACATTCACCCATGTTATCATGTCGCCCCCATACCCCAATGCAGTCACTGCCCAACAATATATTAAAATGCCATAGAGTCACTATTTGCCTTCTCTGTCCTATACTGTCTTCCCCATGATCCTCCCCCACACGAAGTGTGCCTGTGATACTATCCCTCAATCGCCTTCTCCATCACACCCAACCTGCTTTCCCCTACACCTCCCCTTTGGTAACTGCTATTCCCTTCTTGAGGTCTTTGAGTCTGTTGCTGTTTTGTTCCTTCAGTTTTATTTTTTGCCAGTAGGAAATTTATTTTTTTTAATTATATTGGTTATACATATATTTTTTGTTTTGCTATTATTAATATACAATTACATGAGCAACATTATGGTTACTAGACTACCCCTTTTATCAAGTCTCCACAACATACCCCCATTGCAGTCACTGTCCATCAGCGTAGGAGGATCTTCTTTCCTGAGGAAGGCTTCTATTGCAATATATTTCCCTCTTAGCATGGCCTTCACTGTGTCCCACAGATTTTTCTGTGTTGAATTATTGTTGTCATTTGTCTCCATATATTGCTTGGTCTTTGTTTTTATTTGGTCATCGATCCATTGATTATTTAGGAGCATGTTAGAAAGCGTCCATGTGTTTGTGGGCATTTTTGTTTTCTTTGTGTAATTTATTTCTAGTTTCATACCTTTGTGATCTGATAAGCTGGTTGGTACAATTTCAATCTTTTTGAATTTACTGAGGCTCTTTTTGTGGACTAGTATGTGATATATTCTTGAAAATGTTCTATGTGCACTTGAGAAGAACATGTGTCCTGTTGCTTCTGTATGAAGTGCTCTGTAGATGTTGTTTAGGTCCATCTGTTCTAATATGTTGTTCAGTGCCTCTGTCTCTTTATTTATTTTCTGTCTGGTTGATCTGTCCTTTGGAGTGAGTGCTGTGTTGAAGTCTCCTAAAATGAATACATTGCATTCTATTTCCCCCTTTAATTCTGTTATTATTTGTTTTTCTTATGTAGGTGATCCTGTGTTGGGTGCATAGATGTTTATAATAGTTATATCCTCTTGTTGGACAGACACCTTATCATTATGTAATGTCATTCTTTTTCTCTTATTACTTTCTTTGTTTCAAAATATATTTTTTCTGAAAGAAGTGCTGCAACTCCTGTTTTATTCTCCCTATTTGTTGCATGAAGTATCTTTTTACATCCCTTTAATTCAGTCTGTGTATGTCTTTGGGTTTAAAGTGAGTCTCTTGTATGCAGCATATAGATGGGTATGTATTTTTATCCATTCAGTGACACTATGGCTTTTGATTGGTGCATTCAGACAATTTACATTTAGGGTGATTATTGATAGGTATGTACTTTTTGCTATTGCAGGCTTTTGGTTCATAGTTTCCAAAGGTTCAAGTATAACTTCCTTTGTATCTAACAAACTCACATAGCATGCTATTTCAAACACAACCTAAGGGTTCCTTTTTCTTTTTCCTCCTTTTTCTTCCTCCTCCATTCTTTATATATTAGATATGATATTCTGTACTGTTTGTCTATCCCTTGACTGACTTTGGAGGTAGTTGATTTTGTTTTGCATCTGCTTAGTAATTATCTGTTCTACTTTTTATACTGTGGTTTTATTACCTCTGGTGAGAGCTATTAAACCTTAGGAACACTTCCATCTATAGCAGTCCCTCCAAAATACACTGCAGAGATGGTGTGTGAGAGGTAAATTCTCTCAACTTTTGCTTATCTGGAAGTAGTTTAATCCCTCCTTCAAATTTAAATCATAATCTTGCCAGATAAATTATTCTTGGTTCAAGCCTTTCTGCTTCATTGCCTTAAATAGATCATGCCACTCCCTTCTGGTCTGTAAGGTTTCTGTTGAGAAATCTCATGATAGCCTGATGGGCTGTCCTTTGTATATGTTCCTATTACACTCTCTAGCTGCTTTTAATAATCTGTCCTTATCCTTGATCTTTGCCACTTTAGTTACTGTAGGTCTTAATGTTGTCTTCCTAGGGTCCCTTGTGTTGGGAGATCTGAGCACCTCCATGGCCTGAAAGACTATCTCCTTCCCCAGATTGGGGAAGTTTTCAGCAATTACCTCCTCAAAGATACTTTCTATGCCCTTTTCTTTCTCTTCTTCTTTTGGTACCACTGTAATAGGAATATTGCACCATTTGGATTGGTCACACAATTCTCTCAACATTCTTTTATTCTTCTAGATAGTTTTTTCTTTCTGTGCCTCAGCTTCTTTGTATTACTCTTCTGTAGCTTCTATTTCATTTATTGTCTCCTCCACCATATCCAATCTTCTTTTAATACCCTCTATTGTGCTCTTCAATGATTGGATCTCTGACTGGATTTCATGCCTGTTTTCTTGAATATCTTTCCATACCTCCATTAGCACGTTAATGATATTTATTTTGAACTCCCTTTCAAGAAGTCATGAGGTCGATGTCATTTAAATCTTTCTCAGGAGTGGTATTAATTTTACTCTGAACCAGGTTCCTTAGGCATTTCACATTTTTGTATGGCACCCTCTAGTGCTCAGAAACTCTACTCCCAGTAGCTTCTCAGGCCCTGAAGCAAGGTCATGGGTTGCAGGGGAGTGGTATTGGTGTCTAGGGGGAGTAAAGAACTGTTTCCTGCTACTCGACTGCTATGTGTGTCTCCACTGCCTAAACCAGTGGGCTGAGCACACAGGTATAAGCATCTATGCTTTGTGTTTGTAGTTGCTCTAGATAGAACTTACCTCTGGCTGGCCTAACACCAGGGTGGTGTTTGCTGGTTTGTGAGCCAGGTGGAGCTGGCCGGGAGAAAGGCACAGTAAGCTGCATATGATGGAGGGGTTCTTTTGGAACTGTGTTGCCAGACAGGGTGCTGGAGCACCTGAAGATCGTCTAAGGGGGAGGATTTATTTTTCCTCCTTAAATATGAGAGTCTATATGGCAAAGCTCCCAACTTGCTGGGCAGAGTGCACCTGGACTATTTTGTGTACCTGTCCTCTCTCCTAAGCAGTAAGCTCTGTGCCATCCTTGCCCCTTTAGCAGCCTTTTTGCTAAGGGCTTCATTGTTAGGAAGTCCCTCAGACTGCCCACCTTTCTTTTGTTCCAGAGCAGCCAGACATGGATCCCTACTTTCCACAGGTGCTGGAATCTCAGTCTCTCTAGGAATTTTGCCTGTCTTAGCTTTCCAACCCTGTAATCACAAGAATGTCATGCAAGCACCATGAAATGTAGATTTGTTCTCCCAGAGCAGATCTCTGTAGTTAGGTATTCAGCAGTCCCAGGCATCTACTCCATACCTGCTTGGTTTCTCTTCCACCCGCTGGTGAGCTGGGGTAGGAGAAGGGCTTGGGTTCTGCTGGGCCACAGCTTTGGTATGTTACCTTGTTCTGTGAGGTCTGCTCTTTCCTTCAGGTTTTTGTAGTCTGGCATGGTACTCTTTCCTGTTGCTCTTTCAAGAGTAGTTGTATTAATTATATTTTCATATTATATATGGTTTTAGAAGGAAGTCTGTGTCTCACCTTTCACCCTGCCATCTTTAATCCTCTCAAGATGGCATATTTTTTAAGCAGACAGTGCATTATAGAGAAAAGAGCATTGGCCTGAAAAATCAGTGCTAACTCAGCTACTAACTATTCATATGAGTTCAGTAAACTTGGAGCATTCACTTGCTTTGTTTTACTCAGTTTCCTGATGTGAAAAGCAGTACCTGCATCAGTATGGGTGATTTTTAGATTGACATTTAATAAATACTTTACAGTGTCAGCAATTTATCTTTCCTCTACAGAGACTGAATTTGAACTGAAATAAGGTGCATATTGTACAGGATAAACATAGTATATATTGGACACAGCCACTGGGCATACAAGCAGGAAATAGGTGTGTGTATGTGTATGTAAATGTGTGTGTGTGCATATGCAAAAGTGCAGGTACAAGTGTATCATGCCTTTAAAAATAATGTGTTTTCATATTATATGAATAATACACTTTCTCTTTGGTTTTTCACTAAATAGCCTGCTTATAAAAAAAGCCTTGTAAATAAATTAGTTGCTTCACAAACTGCCAAAATTTAGTGTTTTAAACAACAGTGTTTTATTTTTTATTTTTTTGTGAAAGACTTGGTCTCATATGAATGGTCCTTCTGTTCTATATATGGAGACTGTAGTCATCTCAGGGCTTGACGGTGTTGGGGAATCTATGATGGCTTCACTCACATTCCTTGGAGGGCACAGCTGGAAGGCTTTGTCAACTAAAACACTGCGCTCAGCTGGGACATTCTTCTCTCCTTGTAATCTGGGACTTCTCTTTGCCATATTCTCTCTCTACTTAGTGTCTCCATGAGGATAACCACACTTCTTAAATGGTGACTCAGGGCTCCCCAAATCACAAAAGTGGGCACTTCTAGGCCTTCTTAAGTTTTAGGTTTTGTAACTCACACATTGTCACTACTGCATCATTCTTCAGTTAAAGAGAGTAACGGAGGAAGCCAAGATGCACAGGTATAGTTCATTGGGATAATCTTTAGAGATTAACTGCTGTATGCTAATTATTTTTTTAATTGGAAAATACAGAAAATTAAAAATAGGAAAGTAAGGTAAAAATTATCCAGAAATATCTTTACTATAAGAAAATAGTCACCAAATTAACATGAACCCTATAATGCCATTTTGGGTTAAAAAGATGTGTGTGTATGTGCATATAAGGTAAAAAAATCTGCAAGGAAAAACAGCAAAGGATTTAAAATAGTTAATTTTGTGGAATTGTGGATAATCATTGTCTTATTTTTATTTGTCTCTATTTTCTAACAATTTAATAATGCATGTGCATTACTTGTATAAAACATTGAAGCACTTTAAGTCCCGCCACTCAGTGAGAACAACTATTAATATTTGGTGAATTTCTTCCTACTCATTAAATATTCTTTGAAAATGTGATTTTACTTGTTATATCATGTCTTAGATAGATGTATTATGATGTATCTAATCATTTTCCTACTGTTGCACATTTAGGTTGTTGATCTATGTATGTGTATATTGTTATTTTAAAGAATACCTGAACATTTTGATACATATTTGACTGTGTCATCACTTACTTAAGATAAAGAAACAGATGTGAAGTTTCTGGGTGAAGAGATATGAGTTTTCAAATCTTACAGTAAATGTTGTCAAACTACTTTCTAGAAAGTTAAAATGTGTCCTACTTTTTTAGTCTGTGGTAGATGCCCTAAAGTGACTCAGGACCAATAGTTGTAGATTAATTGAAAAAATTAAATGATAATAAAATATACATGTATACATATGTAAATATACATGCATATATGTTAATATGTATATAGTAGCTTTTAATTTTAAGCTAAAATGTATAAATACATGTGTGTTCATTTGCCAGCCTTTTGCTGTATGTTGAGGGATTTTTCATTGAATGTGATCCCATTTACTCAGTATTGTTTTTGTTTAGTGGTAAGAGGATAAATGTTTAGCAAAAAATAGCCCTGATTATGGCGTTTGATGATTTCTGTGGTGTTAATACTCCCACTGTGGCCACTTTTAAGTTATGACGACAATGAATGTGCAATTGGGAAAACATGGAATAGCACGATTACACTGTATTCCCACTAGCGAGAGAATGAATATAAATAACCTTAAGAGTATAGATATTTGTAATATGTAAAATATTTACAAACTGATGAGTCTTCAAGATTTAATAAGTTGTTTTAAAATACAACTTAATTCTAAGTTTGTATCATTTAATTATTAACATGGCAGTGTTCAACAACAGCTCAACAAATTCCCCCAAACTTGGTAACTGGCTCTCGTGAGCTAGTACAAGCTGGCTCCAGCACACTACTAGTTTTGTCTTTTCCTGAAACCACAACATAATGTATCCTCTTTGATTTCCAGTTTCGGTGTCTTTGAAGTAGAAGTCCGATTTAAAAACACTTGCTATGAAATTTGAGTGTAGAGTCCTCTTCAGCTCCTGTTCCCAACCAATATTTTATGGTTGTTTCATTCGCAACTAATATGACATCTTTTTTGTTTTGGAATTGTCTTTACTGAGTTACAATTTAATTTTCATGGAAGTGAATCATTTTTTTTTCTCTTTGTGCTTACACTTTGCCATCAACATTTTATGTAATACATAAAGGAAAGCTGTCATCAGCAAGCTTATAAATAATCACAACTGGGTCTTAGTAAACATATAACTCAATTAGTTGGAGCAGAACTGCTGTGGCATCCACAACCATGAAAGTCTCTTGGCCTCTGTGCATTCACATGCCACAGACATGGGGATAAGATGGACAAGTACTGTATTTTGTATTCTGTTTCTTTCATCTGAAGGAGAGTTTTTAGTAAAATACCTGATACTAAGCTGGATGCTGCAGATTTCTACCATGTTCTTTCCAGTGGGGATTTATTTTACTGATCGATCCATGCTGTTTCTCCCATGACTGACAATAAGGATTTGTGAGAGAGCTTGGCAGAGTCATAGGGAAGGTATTTCACAGCCAACTAGCCCAGTAAACAATCACCTATATGACCCTGTGCTCTAGGGTTTATTAACACCGAATTCTAGCAAAATCTTGGCTCTTGAAATTATATTTTTCTTGACATTTGTTTGTTATCCTGCTTTCCATTCCACTGAAGTAGTTATTAAATCAAACAATGGGAGAGTCAGGATGCTCCTTACAGGGCAGCTACAATTACCTCCTTTGATGGAATTTCTCTCAAACTCTGTTTCAGGTCCCTGCTTCTGTTATATCGATGTGTGTATCTCGGGAACTTAAGAGTTGCAATGCTAGCAAAAAATTTCTTACAGAAGATTGGTATTTTGTGTTAACATATCAGAGCTGCCCCCTGAAATGCATGGACAGAAAACAGAGGTTTAATAGTTAAGCCGCTGGAGAAGACTCCAGTGCTATTTATTGGGAACCTTGCAATGGTATCAGGAAGGTAAACAAGATTCCACCAGGTGAAAATGTCAAGAGATATTTGTGAAACTTTCAAATTTCCCCTAAGCCTCAAGGTAGCCAAACGAACAAAGGCAGTTTGAGAGGTTAGTGACTGGTTCCTTTGTTTTAACTAATTGTTGCCAGAAATGCCATTTCCTTCCTGCTTTCTGGCTGGAGGTTTCTCCATAACCTTCTGTAGAAGAGGTTTTAGAATTCTTGGAACTTGAAACATACTTTTTGTCTTCGTGTTATCCACTTCAGTGACCATTACTGTTTTTCTTTTCCTGCTCATTCTGTCAGTTCGGAGAACTAGTCAAAAAGAGCTTTTTATAGGTCAAAGACATATTAAAGTGTTGATTATCATGATAAGTTTCAACTATTTCATCTGTTGATGCTATTAAAATTCATTTTTCTGTAGGATCCATATTTCAGTATTAGCTCAGTCAGTTTGAACATTTTATCCTTTGACTTTTCTATATACAACTGCTAATTCCAGTCTTATCTTTATTCATGTCATTCTCCCCACTAGGTAATTTATTCCTTTTCCGTCATTCTTTTGATTTTGACAGAATTCTTGCAGAGTGAAGCTGAAATAAAAGTAAAGTTTTAGCATGGCTTAAAGAGTTAATATAACTATGCTGTTTAAAGTCAAGATGGGACATATAAAATGATCAGGGCCATGATCTGTGGTGGTAAATGCTTCCTGATTAGAGCCAGGAAGACTTGCAAAGAAAAGTGCTCCTTAGGACTGAAAAACTGGGGAAGAGATAGTAGTTTGGGATGGCCCAGTCGTGAGTCTCTGGAGACAAATTACATTATATTATTCAATCCTTGTGCTTGGAGAGTGTCAGATTCACATACCTACCAAGTCACATAGCTATTAAGAAGCAGTGTGAGGACTCACACTTAATTCTTCCAGCTGTCAAATTCATCGTGCTTTCCAATTTACAGTTACTATGGCACTAGTAGATAGTAAATGCTGCTTTGTACTGCTTTGATATGATTGTTTCATTTTGTAAAAGAGTATCTCCAAGTTTTCTTTATAGTAACTCAGGCACTCCAGTTGAGGGTTAGGCAAGATTGGCAAATAGGAATCATAGATCTGTTCTGCCCCATGCACTGAATCCATAGTGGGAAAGAGAGAAAAAGGCACTTCCAGTATCCAGGAACAGGTCTCACAACACGGTCTCACGCATGCTACTTTAAACTGGACTATCACTAACAACTAGGCCTTGTTCTAGGATGCCAACACCAGACAAGGTCACTCTGAGAATAGAGTGGGAGGAGAAGAAAGCAAGCTTACTCTACAATCCACACAACACCAAAGGCCTCCCTCTCTCAGCTAAAATGAAAGATTGCTACTCATTTAACCGATTTTATCTTTAACCTCACCTGCCTTGCACTCCCTCAAGATAGAATTCACTGAGAAACCCAATCCTAGAATTGCCTTGCTTCTGGTAGCTCCTAATCTAGAGGAATGTTCTTAGACCCTTCTGGGCATCATCAGCTGGAGTTCCACGGCTGGGTCTCTTGAGAGAGGAGAGGCTCCCAGCGAGAAGGTGGGATTACAACACTGGACAGGTTGTCAGAAAACTTGGCATCTAGTTTTGCCTCTGTTGAAGAACAGCATTGAGACCATGAGCACGTTGCTTAACCTCTTTGGGTGTCAGGGTTTTAGCTTTGAAGCGAGAGGGTTGGACGGTAGAGGTCTCTGAGGGTCTTAGCTCTAACTAATTTGGTGACTCTATTATTTGAAATCCACAATGCAGATTTCATCTCCTCTCTCTAGTAGGTAATACCATATAATTCTTGAAGAGTTTTGTGATGTGAATCACCCCAAATGCTGAGCTTTAAAAAGATACCAGAAGTACATAAAGGTATAGTTTGTAATTTTCTTCACAAATATTTGCAGACAGATGGCTAGAATAATTGTTTCTGGTGTAAAAGCAGACATTGTTAAAATATAATAAGAGCCAGATAAATCTGGAGGAACTCTCTTAGCTCTGTCTCAAGAGAATCAGTGCTAATAAATAAAATTAGTCATTTTTATTTAAGAGAAATAAAAAGGCATATGGTTTCATGTTGTACCAGCTGTCATAAAATTTTGGAGGAAAGTGTTGCTTAGAAAGCTTCTAGGGGGAATGTTTCATAGAAGTATTTTAACGTTTAAAGCTTACAACAGCAGTTGGCATCCTTTCTTCATAAACTACATTTTTGGCCTTAATTCTCTTTAACAAAAAAGGTTTAGCAGGAATGAAAACACAGAGATAGGAGAAAAATAACTGGACTGCCTTCGAGTGGAGTACCTGTTATATATTGCTTTCTTTAAATTTTGGCATTGTTTATCTACAGTTACATGTGCAACATTACGGTTACAAAACTCCCCACTTCATCTAGTCCCTCCCTCCACATACACCATTACAGTCACTGTCCATCAGCGTAGTGAGATGCTATAGAAGCACTACTTGTTTCTCTGAGTTGTGCAGTCAACCCTGTGCCCCCCACCCCACATTATGTCTGCTAATCACAATGCCCCTTTATCTCCCTTGTCCCTTCCTTCCCACCCATCCTCCCAGTCCCTTTTCCTTTGGTAACTGTTAGTCCATCCTTGGGTTGTGTGAGTCTGCTGCTGTTTTGTTTCTTCAGTTTTTTTCTTTGTTCTTATACTCCACTTATAAGTGAAATCATTTGATACTTGTCTTTTTCCGCTTGGCTTATTTTACTGAGCATAATACCGTCTAGCTTCATCCATGTTGTTGCAAATGGTAGGATTTGTTTTCTTCTTGTGGCTGAATAACATTCCATTGTGTACATGTGCCACGTGTTCTTTATCCATTCATCTACTGATGGACACTTAGGTTGCTTCCATTTCTTAGCTATTGTAAATAGTGCTGCAATAAACTTGGGGGTGCATCTGTCTTTTTCATATTGGGCTGCTGCATTCTTAGGGTAAATTCCTAGACGTGGGATTCCTGGGTCAAATGGTATATCTATTTTGAGTTTTTTGAGGAACCTCCATACTGCTTTCCACAATGGTTGAACTAATTTGCATTCCTACAAGCAGTGTAGGAGGGTTCCCTTTTCTCCACATCCTCGCCAACATTTGTTACTGTTTGTGTTTTGGATGTTGGCCATCCTAACTGGTGTGAGGTGATATCTCATTGTGGTTTTAATCTGCATTTCTCTGATGATTAGCCAAGTGGAGCATCTTTTCATGTGCCTGTTGCCCATCTGAATTTCTTCTTTGGAGAAGTGCCTATCCATATTCTCTGCCCATTTCTTAATTGGATTATTTGCTTTTTGTTTGTTGAGGTGCGTGAGTTCTTTATATACTTTGGATGTTAACCGCTTATCGGATACGTCATTTATGAATATATTCTCCCATACTGTAGGATGTCCTTTTGTTCTACTGATGGTGTCCTTTGCTGTACAGAAGCTTTTCAGCTTGATATAGTCCCACTTGTTTATTTTTGCTTTTATTTCCCTTGCCTAGGTGGGTATGTTCATGAAGAAGTTGCTCATGTTTATGTCCAAGAGATATTTTCCCCATGTTTTTTTCTAGGAGATTTATGGTTTCATGTCTTACATTCAGGTCTTTGATCCATTCTGAATTTACTTTTGTGTATGGGCTTAGACAGTAATCCAGTTTCGTTCTCTTACATGTAGCTGTCCAGTTTTTCCAACAGCAGCTGTTGAAGAGGCTGTCATTTCCCCATTGTATATCCATGGCTCCTTTATCATATTTAATTAACCGTATATGTTTGGGTTAATGTCTGAATCTCTATTCTGTTCCACTGCTCTGTGGGACTATTCTTGTGCTGGTACCAAATTGTCTTGATCACTGTGGCTTTGTAGTAAAGCTTGAAGTCTGAGTGCGTAATTCCTCGTTTTGTTCTTCTTTCTCAGGATTGCTTTGGCTATTCGGGGTCTTTTGTGGTTCCATATGAATGATAGAACTATTTGTTCAAGTTCTTTGAAGAATCTTGTTGGTATTTTGATAGGGATTGCATTGAATCTGTAGATTGCTTTAGGTAGTATAGCCATTTTGACAATATTTATTCTTCCTAGCCAGGAGCATGGGATGCATTTCCATTTTTTAGTGTCCTCTTTAATTTCTCTTAGGTGTGTCTTGTACAAGTTTTCAGGTTATAGGTCTTTCACTTCCTTCATTAGGGTTATTCCTTGGTATTTTATTCTCTTTGATGCAATTGTGAATGGAATTGTTTTCCTCTTTTCTCTTTCTTGTTAGCTCATCTTTAGTGTGTAGGAAAGCAACAGATTTGTGTATTTATTTTGTATCATGTAACTTTGCTGAATTCAGATATTAGTTCTAGTAGTTTTGGAGTGGAGTCTTTAGGGTTTTTCATGTACAATATAATGTCATCTGCAAATAGTGATAATTTGACTTCTTCTTTACCAATCTGGACGCCTTGTATTTCTTTGTTTTATCTGATTGCTGTGGCTAGGACCTCCAGTACTATGTTCAATTACAGTGGGTAGAGTGGACAGCCCTGTCATGTTCACAATCTTAGATGAAAATCTTTCAGCTTGTCACTGTTAAGTATGATGTTGGCTGTGGTTTTGTCTTATATGGCCTTATTATATTGAGGTACTTTCCCTGTATACCCATTTTGTTAAGAGTTTTTATCATGAATGGATGTTGAATTTTGTCAAATGCTTTTTCAGCATCTATGAAGATAATCACGTGGTTTTTCTTCTTTTTGTTGATGTGGTGGATGATGTTGGGGGATTTTCGAATGTTGTACCATCCTTGCATCCCTGACATGAATCCTACTTGATCATGGTGTATTATCCTCTTGATGTATTTTTGAATTCGTTTTGCTAATATTTTGTTGAGCATTTTTGCATCTATGTGCATCAGGGATATTGGTCTGTAAGTTTCTTTTTGGTGAGGTCTTTGCTTGGTTTTGATATTAGAGTGATGCTTGTTTCACTGAATGAGTCTGGAAGTAGTCCTTCCTCTTCTACTTTTTGGAAAACTTTAAAGCTAATGGGTATTATTTCTTTTCTATATGTCTGAGAAACATTTATCGTTGAATCCATCTGTCCTGGAAATTTGTTCTTGGGTACATTTTTTTATTACCAATTCAAGTTCGTTGCTGGTAATTGGTCTGTTTAGGTTTTCTGTTTCTTCCTTCGTCAGTCTTGGAAGGTTGTATTTTTGTAAGAAGTCCATTTCTTTTAGATTTTCCATCTTGCAAGCATATAGATTTTCATTGCATTCTCTAATAGTTCTTTGTATTTCTGTGAGGTCCATCGTGATTTTTCCTTTGTCATTTCTGACTCTATTTATGTGTGTTAATTCTCTTTTTCTCTTAATAAGTCTGGCTGGGGGTTTATCGATTTTCTTTAATTTTCAAAGAACCAGCTCTTGGTTTCATTGATTTATTTCTATTGATTTATACTCAATTATATTTATTTCTTCTTTAATCTTCATTATGTCTCTCCTTCAGGTGATTTTTAGTCTTATTTGTTCTTCTGTTTCCAATTTCAATAATTGTAACTGTAGACTATTCATTTTGGATTGTTATTCCTTTAAATAGGCCTGAGTTGCAATATACTTTCTTCTTAGATTTACCTTTGCTGCATCCCACAGAAGTTGGGGCTTTGGGCTGTTGTTATCATTTGTCTCCATATATTGTTTTATCTCTGTTTTAACTTGGTCATTGATCCATTGATTATTTAGGAGTATGTTTTTAACCCTCCATGTATTTGTGAGCCTTTTTGTTTTCCTTTTACAATTTATTTCTAGTTTCATACCTTTGTGACCTGAGAAGTTGGTTGGTAGAATTTCAATATTTTTGAATTTACTGAGGTTCTTTTTGTGGCCTAGTATGTGGTCTATTCTGGAAAATATTCCATGTGTACTTGAGAAGAATATGTATGCTGCTGCTTTTGGGTGTAGAGTTCTGTAGATGTCTGTTAGGTCCATCTGTTCTAGTGTGTTGTTCTGGGCCTCAGTGTCTTTACTTATTTTATGTCTGGTTGATCTGTCCTTTGGAATGAGTGGTGTGTTGAAGTCTCCTAATATGAATGCATTGCTTTCTATTTCCACCTTTAATTCTGTTATTATTTATTTCACATTTCTTGGTGTTCCTGTGTTGGGTGCATATATGTTTATAATGGTTATATCCTCTTGTTGGACTGACCCCTTTATCAATATGTTATTTATTTCTTTATCTCTTGCTAGTTTCTTTATTTTGAAGTCTATTTTGCATGATTTAAGTACTGTAACACCTGCTTTTTTCTTCCTGTTGTTTGCATGAAATATCATTGTCCAACCCTTCACCTTTAGTCTGTGTATGTCTTTGGGTTTGAGGTGAGTCTCTTGTAAGCAGCATATGGAAGGGTCTTGCTTTTTCATGCATTCTGTTACTCTGTCTTTTGATTGGTGCATTCAGTCCATTTATATTTACTTATTGCCATTTCTGGCTTTAGATTCGTGATTACCAAAGGTACAAGGGTTGCTTCTTTACTATCTAACAGTCTAACCTAACTCTCTTGTTAAGCTATTATAAACACGGTCTCATGATTCTTTATTTCTCTCCCTTCTTATTTTTTTGCCGTCCATTCTTTATATGCTAGGTGTTTGATTCTGTACTCTTTTACATTTCCTTTGACTGCTTTTGTCAATAATTGACTTTTTTACCTTTAGTTAGAATTTGGATGGTCTGCTTTCTTTTCTATGATTTTATTTTCTCTGGTGATGTCTTTTTACCCTAAGAAATGCTTCCCTCTAGAGAAGTCCCTTTAAGATATCCTGTAGAGGTGGTTTGTGGGAGGCAAATTCCCTCCACTATGGTTTGTCTGGGAATTATTTAATCCCTCCCTAAATTTAAAGTATAATCGTGCTGGATACAGTATTTTTGGTTCAAGGCCCTTCTGTTTCATTGTGTTAAATATATCATGCCATTCTCTTCAGGCCTGTAAGGTTTTGTTGAGAAGTCTGATGATAGTCTGATGGGTTTTCTTTTGTAGGTGATCTTTTCTCTCTCTCTGGCTGCCTTTAATACTCTGTCCTTGTCTTTGATCTTTGCCATTTTAATTATTATATGTCTTGCTGTTGTCTTCCTTGTGTTGAGAGATCTGTGGGTTTCCATGTTCTGAGAAATTATTTCCTTTTCCATCTTGGGGAAATTTTCCTCAATTATGTCTTCAAAGACACTTTCTATCCCTTTATCAGTCTCTTTTTCTTCTGGTACTCCTATAATGGAATGTTGTTCGGTTTTTATTGGTCACACAGTTCTCTTAATACTCTTTCATTCCCAGAGATCCTTTTATCTCTATCTGCCTCAGCTTCTCTGTACTCCTGTTCTCTGATTTCTGTTCCATTTACAGTTTCGTGCACCTTTTCCAGTCTGCTCTTGAGTCCATCAATCAATGATTGTTTCATTTCTGTAATGTCTTTCCTGCCATTCTTTCCTTAGCTCCTGCATATTTCTCTGTAGGTCCATCAGCATGGTTATGACTTTTATTCTGAATCCTTTTTCAGGAAGATTGTTTAAATCTATCCCACTAGGCCCTCTCTCTGGGGTTGTCTGGGTGATCCTTGACTGGACCATATTCTTCTGTCTTTTCATGGCAATAGAAGTGGTCACAGGCTTGTGCCACATGTGTCAGCTGGGAGAACAGTGTCCCTTCCTGCTTGTTGTTCTCCTTGCCCATCTCTTCAGCCTGTGCTGGTTACCCACACTCTGGCAGGCAGTCTCTCAGATAAGCCCTTGAGCTGTCATGTGCAGGGCCGCCCTCTGGATAGCCTATAGCTCTGCAGGTGTTTTAAGCCCTGGTCTGGTCCCTTTGGTGCCTTCCCAGCCTGCTCTGGCTTCTGCATCTCTTCCTAGTTAGCTGCACGCCCACTGGGAGGAGATTCTGTGTGGCTGCATTGGGTGGGTCCACTCTTCTGCTGATGTGCAGCTGTGGCAGATACCCCAGACCTTTTGCAGCTCCAGCCTGGAGAACGAATGGCAGGCTTCTTATCATTGTGATGGGCTTCAGCAGGGTTGCTTTAACCAGCAGCCAGTTAGGGGGCCCGAAATTCCTCACGATTCTCAGCCTGCTGGGCTTAGTGCACTGGGACAATTTTGTTCCGCTATCGGGTCCTTGTTTCTTTAAGACTTTAAAAAAAGGGCCCGCTTTTCTTTTGTCCCAGCAGAGCCGGCTGTGGGGACCCACTTGCAATCCCTGTCTCAGATCCTGCCCTTCCACTTCTCTAATCTCCAATACACCATGTGATGTGTGTCTGTGTTCCCGATGCAGATCACAAGGGCTGATTATTTACCAGTCCTGTGCTTCCATCCCTCCCCACTCTAATTCTTTTCCTCTCGCTGGTGAGCTCGGGTGGGGGAGTGCTTGGGTCCCGCCAGGTCATGGCTTTGTGTCTAACCCGCTTCATGAGGCATGGAGTTCTCACAGATGTAGCTGTAGCCTGGCTGTTGTACTGTGTCTTCTGGTCTCTCTTTTAGGAATAGTTATTTTTGTTGTTTTTTCACAAATATGTATCATTCTGGGAGGAGATTTACACCACCCTGCTCATGCCACCATCGTCCCAGAATATATATATGTAAATTATCTATAGTGAATTCCTGTTCCTGCCGGTCATAGTCATAACTGTCACACAGCAGAAGACTGAGGACATACCGAGTATAAATCAAGGCATCAATGCCACATTTCTCCAGCTCTTGTCCCAGCCAGGTCTACACTGGACACAAAGCATGAAGCAGAGACACTTAAGAAGCAGATATGGGGCCTGTATCAGAGCTTGAGGAACATCCAGATGGTAAACCGCCCACAACAACTGTACAGACACGGCGCATGAACTTAGGTTGCCGACATCGTTAAAATGCAAAGCATTTTCGGCAGTTGATGCTCTGTTAGGATCTGAAGGGCTTTTCATTCCAGTCAGAGGGAGAGATGCTGGACATCTGGGAGAAGAATTTACATTTGCTGGCATTCAGCTACTAGAACAGAACTTCCCTCTGCAGTCATCATCAATGTATCAACTGCCTTACAGCATACTCGTACATGTAATTTTCCACTTTAATTTCACATTGAGGCCAAATGTAAGTCTCCAGCAGAACCTGCTAAGTGGCCAGGCTGCAGTGCCCAACAGGCGCCTCCTCTCGAGATGTGCTGACCGCCTGCCCTGCACCTGACATAAAACGGCGGTGGCGGCTCCGGCTCCGGCTCCACTCGGAGGAGGGTGGGAGGCGGTGCACCGGCCGCTCCACTGCGTTACCCGGCAACTGGCCTCCCCGCCCTGCTGACCGGGCATGCTCCATCTATATATTGCTTTTCTTATGAAGCTAGGGTTTTTATGTTGAGTCTAAAGTGTGTTGTGATGAAATATATTTAGTAATTTGTTTACAGGTATAATAAACGTAAGTTGTAGAAAGCTGTGCTTCACTCTTTAACCGTCATACATAGTATAAGTTACAGGGGTAACCATAATGTTTTATATGCATACTTTAAAAATCCCTGGTATATACAAGATTCTTTCACTTTTTGGCATTTCCTCCTCGTCACTATTGAATTATGAACATGTGTGATGGTCAACTCAAAAGACCTTCCACTTACTGAATTTATTCTTCTGACAGTTTCTCTATCCTTTTGCATTTTCTCACTTCTGTTTTTTTTAATTTCCTTGTTTACTTATCATGTATATTCAGGACATTTTTTTCCCTTTTCTTTTTAGTTTTTAATTAAAGAAAAGCAGGCTCATAAAAGAAAGAACAGGGCTCAAACTAGAAATCTGGAATCGGAGGTTTATAGGTTTGTATACAAGAATCCATAATTGTAGTTGTGGTTGGCTTCATGCCAAGAGAGAAATATATAATATAGCGTAAGAGACCAAATTATTGAGAAAGCCTTTGGAAATAATCAGAAAAGATTAAGTTGTCAAAAACTAACAATAGAAAGTGAGCAGTTACCTGTGAATGATGTTTATAAGAATGAATAATATTTGGAAGGCATTAGTTAGAAGGAAATCTATCGATTCAGCCTAAATTGCAGAATAGCATTTGGGTTGTCATAGCAATTTGAATACATTCGTTCTTTGAAGTGATTTTAGGTTATGAAATTATAGAAGGCTTTTAAACAATTTTTACCATACATTATATAGGCCCTTATGTCCTCAGTTTCTTCAGAACAAAATTATATTTCATTTCTCATCTTTTTCATTATACTAAGACTAAAGTATATTTTATCACTTTGTGCATAATATTCAAGTCTATAAGGTGACGCATCTGTTAAACAGTTGAACTTTGTCATCTCAATGGATTAGAGCAGTGGTTCCTCCATTTTTAAGGATGAATATTTCATGTCGAAATAGTTACCCCCCTTCACCTTTGCCTCCAAGAAAATAGTTACCATACTCTCTTTTTCTGTTAATAGTGTGATGTAGCTTCTTTTAATGCAGTATTATTTTAAGGAGTTTGCCTTTTGTTAATAAATAAAAACTTCTGCATATATTAAAAAATATTAGCCCATGTTGTTAACCAGTTAGCAGAGTCAGTAGTGTACACGTGGGCTGACAAACTCTTTGTAAGAACTGATTAGTATCTATGGTACTCAGATTGGGAATTGATGGTTTAGAGTTCTGCAAGATTGAATTTTCACCTTGCTTTTATTTATTTAATTTCCAGAGTAGTTTACTGGACTCTGCAAATCTGACTGTGTAATTTTAGGTGACCTGTTAACTAAAATGGCAGTAGTATGGACCAGTATTATTGACCACCCTCCTGTTTTTGATGTTTGTTGTGGGAGGTGGGTATGGGAAGGCTTGCCCCGACAGTCACCAATAAATGGGAAATGATGAAGATTAGGTACTGTGTGTTTTGAGCTGAAGCAGGCATTTCTTCCCCAAGAGAAAAGGAGTTGAAAAGAACAGGGCTGGCGAGCCAAGTAAAATTATGTGGATGATCAGTTGGAGTTTAAACACTGAGAAAAGCAGAAAGAAATCCCAAGGAAGAGTCAATGGCAGCATTGCTGGGACAAATGTTGAAGAGCTGAGTTTGGAAAAGACTGGGGTAGAAGCAGAAGCAAGTATGATACTGCTTTTTTCATCTTCTTTTGAAATTGATCCAGATTTTGTTGTTTTTTTTTAGTGAATGGCAAAGGGCTAATTGGCTAACTGTGCAATATTTTCCATTTTATTTCTCAAAGTATACTTCTCAACTCTGATTAGAAACTAGAAGGTTAGTAGTTGTTCTCCTTTTTATAAATGAAAGCCATAACATTGGTTTGACTCTATCAGAGGAAGCAGGATAGTAGGTTTTTGGACTGGAAAATCCATCTCCTGATCCCCAATTCTTAAACCTATATTTTATAAGGTTTTTCTAATGCAAATTAAACTTTTACCTTTTCTTAAACCCTCTCCTGTGGGTTTTCTTCCTCACAGAAAAACAATCTGTTTTCTAACTACAGGGTTTTCAAATATTTGCATCTAGTGGTCATGTGGATATGGGATGTCGGACATCAGGGGATTCTTCATAAATTCACGATCACTACTCTGATCCTTCTTTCTGGCATGGAAGCTGAGAATGGTTCAGATGAGTTACACAGGGCTGGATCAAGAATGAGAACCATTTGTCTCCCACAGCTGTATGCATTTTGCCAATAGATGAATATCAAACCATCTGAATGTCAAAGGGCAAACCTAGAGAAGTGAGTATAAGTGGGACGTTAGAACAAGTAGGCCTATGTTAAGTGATGTTAAAAGATTTCTATACCGCATAACTTATAATAGTATTTCCTATGATAATGTCGTGTGTCTCTTCTATATGGGGATGCGTTTTGCCCTCTTTTCCAGACTTACTTGATCATTAACATGGAGCACAGTTACACAGAACATGAATTGGAGAAAGCTGCCTTAACAGAAATAAAATTTAAAACATAAATTCCACTAATGGGCAGTCATGTTATTTTTGAATGTGGAGAAGTAGATTTACTTTGAAATGAGCAGAGGAAAAATAATGTACTTTAAATTGTGGGGGTCTGTGAGGTGATAAGGCACATGAATATAACATACTAAAACTGAGATGGCTGGGTTTTGCACCATTTCAGTAAATTTCAGGTAAAAGAGAATTAGGATAGTGGCCACAGTTTTAAAGGAGACACACGTTGG
Source organism: Smutsia gigantea (assembly GCA_032199065.1). NCBI lineage: Eukaryota > Metazoa > Chordata > Mammalia > Pholidota > Manidae > Smutsia > Smutsia gigantea. The sequence goes on along the minus strand of JAVSCE010001849.1, from coordinate 19,368 downwards.
CCACCCTGAACATTGTGGACTGCTCCATATTAGTGTAAATAGAAAGGCAAATCTAATTTCAGTCCAAGCCTTAGTAATAGTGGTGAGTTTCCAGTAAAATTCACTTCTCAGATTCAAATTAGTTCCTTTCCTCGAAGTACCAAAAAATATTACTTTAAGTTCCCAAAATGTTCTCTTTTGTACTCAAATATCTCTCAGTGATTTATTTTTCAAGCACAAAGACAAATCTGTTTACACTGAAACATACTGCATGAAAGTTCTACTTACATCACTTACACCAGTAGGTCTGGAGGCAATTTTTCCTATGAGAATTTACAAATGTCACAGTCTTCTTTAGTTCTCTCTAGTTAACTTTCAAGGACAAAATTCTTCTTTATTAGGAGTTTACCTTGTGGAATGTTTAGTTGTCTGAATTAATGTCAGTATGTGTTAGTTTGCTGAGACATCTGTTCAGAATACAGGTCACCCTTTCATCCAGTGAATTTACACAGCTAGATATGGCTTCTACTTTCCCTTTCTAAGGAAGGCATAGTTAGCTGCAGGCAACCTTATCACTTGAGAGTATCTTTTAGTTAAGCGTCTCTCCACATTGTTTTCTTAGTATTTTGCAGAATGGAAGAAGAGTTAGCAAGTACAAATAGCTCAGTGTTAATGAAATTTCTTTGAACAGGTTCCATGATGTGGGGTTCTGTTGCCAGGCTTCCAAGAAGGCTGAAGATCTGCTGCAAACCCAGTTTGATTTGAGGTGTGGTTGATAAGGGGCTGTACCTATTCCTGCGAGTGCTCGGCACAGTACCAGCACTTCCTCCATTGGGGAATTCATTCCTTTGACTCTTGAAAATTTCAGTCTCTCATAAGATCTTTACTAAAATGAAAATACCCCATGCAGGGGATATGTGATAGGGTTTCTTATCATCTAATAATTTAAATTATCTGGGTTTGACTCTCTTTGCAAGTAGGGTCTAGAGCAGGGATGCATCCAGGTATTGTGGGACATGAACTTACACAGTTTAGAGGAGGGCTCTTTAAGAAAAAAGAATAAACAATTACGAATAAAAATTAGGTAAAGGGTCTTGGAAGAGATTTAGTCAAGTTGGGAGCCCTGAAGCTACATTATCCTCATGGAACATCCACGTCTGCTCTAGAGTAGTGATTGTCAATCTTCAGGGTGCAGTAGAAGCATGTGAGTTGTCCTTCCAAGTATAACTTCACGATTCAGTTTCAGTAGATCTGAGTTGGAGCCCTGGAACTTTGGAGTCCAGGAGATTCTAATCTATATATGCATATGCCATACTTTGAGAAACATTGTGCAGAGAAGTAGAACACAGAGTAAGTACTTGAGGGAAGGAATAGGACCTCGCTGTCCATGGAAATGAGAAAGTAAGAAGAAGCCCAAATGAAGTCCTAAATAAGGAGGTGGTAATTACTGCTGTCTAGCCCCAGAGCCACATCCACAATCACCATCACCACATATGTCCCCTTCATGTCTTGATGTCCTCTGAACTCAACATGCAGATTCCCTTAGATAGCCACAGGAATGAATGTAAGCCACAAAGCGTCTCAATTTAGTGAATTTACTTACTGCATTTATTTTTATTTTTTTGCGTATCTATGAAAAGCAATGGGAGTGTAAGGTTTTTCTCATAAAAAATGTGTTTTTATTATAGTAATGAGGACCTGTATGCTATTATATGGTATATACCTTCCTGGGAAGGTTTCAGAAATGGAAGATGGCTTTGACTTTACTTTCTGTGGTGAGATAGCAGATGGACATTGTGCCTGACTTGTGGCCCAAGATACACTCTCCCATTCTTGGAAAACTGAAGCAACTCCTCTCTTAGGAAAGTTTCCCTTACATTTGGGGATAGTTGGACTTTTATAGTTATTTGCCTTGGATTATAACTACTAAAAGTAAGATGGATATATGGGTCTGCATATGTTAAAACAATGTAAGAAAATGTAAATTGTAGAATGTAGGTGTCTATATGGGCAGTTAAGAAAAGTTGGAGCATGCCTTTTAAACAGTAAATACTTCATGTACATTATCTTATTTATGTGCTATAAGTATTAATAGTCTCATGTTACAGATATGGAAATTAAACCTCCAAGAAACCTTCCTAAATCCAGATAGCTGGAACAGTTGAACTATGATGGGAACTGAAGTTTGTCTAAATCCTAAAGTTCACCGTAGGTGAAAGTGCTTGCTCCAGCTGCACTTTTATACCCCTAGGAACTGAACTTCTCACAGCTGGAAAATGATCAGGAAAAGCTGATTACTTGTTTGGCTGGTGTTATGTGAGAGCCACATATGATAAGAATCATTGTAGTTACTGGACTCTTATTAGCAAATATTACTCTTCTACACAAATCTGAGCTGCATGCTACATGCCAAAGATTCATTATAATTAGCCAGGGTTCTCCAGAGAAACAACCAAAAGGGTGAGTGTGTGTGTTTGTGTTTTTGCGTGTGTGTGTGTGTGTGTGTGTGTGTGTGTGTGTGTGTATGAAGATTTACTATGTTATTGGCTCACGTGCTTATGGAGGCTGGCTGGTCTAAATTCTACAGTGTGGGCGGGCAGACTGTTGATCCAGGGGAGCTGCTGATGCAGAAAATGTCCAAAGACAATCTCCTGGAGAATTCCCTTTTGCTCAGGTAGGCTGGTTTTTTGTTCTGTTCAGGCCTTCAACTGATTGGATGAGACCCTCTCTGGTTATGGAGGACAATTTACTCAGAATTCACTGATTTAAATGTTAATTTCATCCAAAAACAATATCCAAATTGGCATAAAATTAACCATCACAGCCATGTAAATCATGGTATTAGAGGACCAGCCCTGGGTAGTGAGTGGGCCTCCCAAAGCATCCATTGGAGTCAGGTACCTGGCATATAAAAGCTTTCTACAGTTGGCAGAGACCATCTGCTCCTGGTTCTGGACATTCAGACACCACCCAGACAAAGTAGGTCCCAACTCCTGAGTGATTTCTTGACCTTGAGGTCACTATAGTAAGCACTGACATGCTTCCCAGCAGTCACAGTGCTGAGATACTCATACTTTTTCCTAATTCCTGTTTTTCTCCCTACCCAAGTATGGTTTATCCTGCCTATCCATAGAATGTCATTTTGTTTTCACATTTGTTGTGTTGTTTATCACACTGTATGCTCCTCTGAGCATATTATCCTCCTGTCCCTCCCCCACCATCGCCATCAACCACTAATTTATAAGCCACTTGAGAACAGGTTTATGTGTCATTTTTCTCTTTGTACTTCACTGTATCAAGCCATGGGCCATACTCAAAGGATATTGATAAGAATTACTTGGAACGTATTGTGGGCTCCGACACAATGCCAACCATTGCCTACTCGAATAAAATTGGAAAGATAGGCTTAGCAGTGATCCACAGCTGGTTTTCAATCTTGTTCCTGTATCTCCTCCTAGTGGGAAGGTGGCAAAATCTCTTGTACCATCACTGCCAGAAAAAGCAGGAACCACGAAACGAAACACAAACCTTTTGCAAAAATCAGATATTTTTTAATTTTTTAACTTTTTTTCGATTTATAGCTGGGCCCTAAGTTTCTGGAAGGTCTATTTAGCCTCTGTGAGAAGCAACTTGGACTATTTGTGGATTGAGATTTAATCAGGGTATGTTGTTTAGACCATGGCATTCCTTACAGGCTGGGAGCCAGTTATAGTGGTAAGAAGAGAACTATTTGCCTTCTTCTTAGAACCTAAAATGGGAGGAGCAACAAATATTTTTTCCAATGTCCCTGAGCTCTATCTTGCATTGAGCCCAGCTGGGTAACAGTGAAGTTGCTGTGGTATGCCTCTGGTGGAGCACGTCTCATGCCTTTCCCCTTAGACCAAGGCAGTACCCTCTGCTTTGGTCCTGACAGGTAGATATCAGTTTGTTACAGTCTGCCTGACTGATTTATGCTGCTTAAAACCCTTTAAGCTTATCCTTCTGGTAGTCTCTTCTTCAGATGAAAGACTATTTTTTATTTTTACATTTCTCAGTAGAAATCATACCCTCTTCTCTTTTATTCCAGTGTTTTGAGGGGCTGTCTTGGTGTTCTGTATGCATGTTTAATGATTCATACTCCTAGGATTTATTTTTAGTTTATTTTGATATCATTAAACTACAATTAAAGGAGTAGTATTATGGTTATGGTGATTACACTACCCCCTTCATCAGGTCCACCCCCAACCCCATTACAGTCACTGTCTGTCAGCGTAGTGAGATGCCGTAGAGTCACTACTTGTCCTCTCTTGGTTGTACTGCCTTCCCCGTGCCCTCCTAACATTACATCTGCTATTCGTAATGTCCCTTTTTCCTCCTTGCCCTTCCCTTCCCACCCGTCCTCCCAAGTCCCTTTCCCTTTGGTAACTATTAGTCCGTTCTTGGGTTCTGTGAGTCTCCTGCTGTTTTGTTCCTTCAGTTTTTTTTTTCCCTTACTTCTTATACTCCACATATGACTGAAATCATTTGGTACTTGTCTTTTTCAGCTTGGCTTATTTCACTGAGCATAATACCCTCTAAGCTCCATCCATGTTGTTGCACATGGTAGGATTTGTTTTCTTCTTATGGCTGAATAACATTCCATTGTGTATATGTACCACATTTTCTTTATCCATTCATCTACTGATGGACACTTAGGTTGCTTCCATTTCTTGGCTATTGTAAATAGTGCTGCGATAAACATAGGGGTGCATCTGTCTTTTTCAAACTGGGCTGCTGCATTCTTAAGGGAAATTCGCAGGAGTGGAATTCCTGGGTCAAATGGTATTTCTATTTTGAGTTATTTGAGGAACCTCCATACTGCTTTCCACAATGGTGGAACTAATTTGCATTCCCACCAGCAGTATAGGAGGGTTCCCTTTTTTCCACATCCTTGCCAACATTTGTTGTTGTTTGTGTTTTGGATGTTGGCCATCCTCACTGGTGTGAGCTGGTATCTCATTGTGGTTTTAATCTGCATTTCTATGGTGATTAGTGATGTGGAGCATCTTTTCATGTGCCTGTTGGCCATCTGAATTTCTTCTTTGGAGAAGTGTCTATTCATGTCCTCGGCGCATTTCTTAATTGGATTATTTGCTCTTTGTTTGTTGAGGTGCGTGAGTTCTTTATATATTTTGGATGTCAACCCATTATCGGATACGTCATTTATGAATATATTCTCCCATATTGTAGGAAGTCTTTTTGTTCTACTGATGGTGTCCTTTGCTGTACAGAAGATTTTCAGCTTGATATAGTCCCACTTGGTCATTTTTGCTTTTGTTTCCGTTGCCCGGGGAGATATGTTCATGAAGAAGTCGCTTATGTTTAAATCGAAGAGATTTTTGCTATATATTTTTTCTAAGAGGTTTATGGTTTCATGACTTACATTCATGTCTTTGATCCACCTTGAGTTTACCTTTGTGTATGGGGTTAGACAGTAGTCCAGTTTCATTCTCTTACATGTAGCTTTCCAGTTTTTCCAACACCAGCTGCTGAAGGGGCAGTCATCTCCCCATTGTATATCCAAGGCTCCTTTATCAAATATTAATTGACCCTATGTGTTTTGCTTGATGTTTGGATTTTCTATTCTATTCCACTGGTCTGTCGGTCTCTTTTTGTGCCAATACCAAATTTTTTGGTTACTTTGGCTTTGTAGTAGAGCTTGAAGTCAGGGAGCATAATTCCTCCTGTTTTATTCCTCCTTCTCAGGATTGCTTTGGCTATTTGGGGTCTTTTGTGGTGCCGTACGAATTTTAGAATTATTTATTATAGTTCATTGAAGAAAGCTGTTGGTAGTTTGATAGGGATTGCGTTGAATCTGTAGATTCCTTTGGGTAACATAGCCATTTTGACAATATTTATTCTTCCTATCCAAGAGCATGGGATGAATTTCCACTTGTTAGTGTCCTCTTTAATTTATCTTTTGGATGTCTTGTAATTTTCAGAGTACAGCTCTTTCACTTCCTTCATTAGGTTTATTTCCAGGTATTTTGTTTTTTTTGATGCAATTGTGAATGGAATTGTTTTTCTGATTTCTCTTTCTGTTAGTTCATCATTAGTGTATAGGAAACAACAGATTTCTGTGTGTTACGTTTGTAACCTGCAACTTTGCTGAATTCAGATATTAGTTCTGGTAGTTTTGCAGTGGAGTCTTTAGGGTTTTTTATGTACAATATCATGTCATCTGCAAACAGTGACAATTTGACTTCTTCTTTACCAATCTGGATGCATTGTATGTCTTTGTTTTGTCTGATTGCCGTGCCTAGGACATCCAATACTATGTTGAATAACACTGGAGAGAGTGGGCATCCCTGTCTTGTTCCCGATCTTAGATGAAAAGCTTTCAGCTTCTCACCATTCTGTATGATCTTAGCTGTGGGTTTGTCATATATGGCCTTTATGATGTTGAGGTGCTTGCCCTCTATACCCATTTTCTTGAGAGTTTTAATCATGAATGTATGCTGAATTTTGTAAAATGCCTTCTCAGCATCTATGGAGATGATCATGTGGTTTTTGTTCTTTTCATTGATGTGGTGGATGATGTTGATGGATTTTCGAATGTTGTACCATCCTTGCATCCCTCGGATGAATCCCACTTGATCATGGTGTATGATCCTCTTGAGGTATTTTTGAATTCAGTTTGCTAAAATTTGCTGTATATTTTTGCAAATACCTTCATCAGGGATATTGGTCTGTAATTTTCTTTTTTGTGAGGTCTTTGCCCTGTTTTGGTATTAGGGGGATGCTGGCTTCATAGAATGAGTTCAGAATTATTCCCTCCTCTTCTATTTTTTGGAAAACTTTAAGGACAATGGGTGTTATTTTTTCTCTTTATGTCTGTAGAATTCAGAGGTGAATCCATGTAGTCTGGGGGTTTTGTTCTTGGGTAGTTTTTTGATTACCGCTTCCATTTCATTGCTTGTGATCGGTCTGTTTAGTTTTTCTGTTTCTTGCTCGGTTAATTTTCGAAGGTTGTATTTTTGTAAAAAGTTGTCAATTTCTTCTAGGTTTTCCGGCTTGCTAGCATACAGTTTCTCAGAGTATTCCCTTGTAATTCTTTGTATTTCTGAGGAATCTGTTGTGATTTCTCCTTTCTCATTTTTGATTCTCTTTATATGTGTAGTTCTCTTTTTCTCTTAATGAGTCTGGCTAGGGGGTTATCTATTTTTTTTAGTTTTTCAAAGAACTTGTTCTTGGTTTCATGTGTTTTTTCTATTGTTTTGTTTTTCTCAATTTTATTTATTTCTTCTGTGATCTTTATTATGTCCCTTCTTAAGGTGACTTTGGGCCTCTTTTGTTCTTCTTTTTCCAATTTCAGTAATTGTGTCTTTATTCATTTGGGAATGTTCTTTCTTTAGATATGCCTGGATTGCAATATACTTTCCTCTTAGAACTGCCTTTGCTGCGTCCCATAAAAGCTGTGGCTTTGTGTTGTTCCTGTCATTTCTCTCCATGTACTCTTTGATTTCTGTTTTGATTTGGTCATTGACCCATTGATTAATTAGGAGAATGTTATTAAGACTCCATGTATTTGTGAGCCTTCTTGTTTTCTTTCTAAAGTTTATTCTGGTTTAATACCTTTATGATCTGAGAATTTGTTTGGTAGAATTTCAATATTTTCAATTTTAGTGAGGTTCTTTTTGTGGCCTTGTATGTTGTCTATTCTGGAAAATGTTCCATGTGCACTTGTGAAGAAAGTGTATCCTGTTGCTTTTGGGTGTAGAGTTCTGCAGATGTCTGTTAGTTCCACCTGTTCTAGTGTGTTGTTCAGTGCCTCTGTGTCTTTAGTTATTTTCTTTTGGCTGATCTGTCCTTTGGAGTGAGTGGTGTGTTGAAGTCACCTAAAATGAATGCATTGCTGTCTATTTCCTCCTTTAATTCTGTTAGTATTTGTTTCACAAATGCCGAGGCCTCTGTGTTGGGTGCATATATATTTAAAATGGTTATATCCTTTGTTGGATTGACCCCTTTATCATTATGTAATGTCCTTCTTTATCTCCTGCTGCTTTCTTCGTTTTGAAGTCTATTTTGTCTGATACAAGTATTGCAACACCTGATTTTTTCTCCTTGTTGTTTGCATGAAATATCTTTTTCCATCCCTTCACTTTTAGTCTGGGGATACCTTTGCGTTTAAGGTGAGTTTCTTGTAGGCAGCATATAGATGGTTCTTGCTTTTTTATCCATTCTGTTACTCTGTGTCTTTTGATTGGTGCATTCAGTCCATTTACGTTTAAAGTGATTATCGAAAGATGTGTACTTATTGCCATTGCTGGCTTTAGATTGGTGGTTACCAAAGGTTCAAAGGTTGCTTCTTTACTATCTAACAATCTATCTTAACTTTCTTATTAAGTTATTGTAAACACAGTCTTCAGTTTCTTTATTTCTCTCCCTTTTTATTCTTCCTCCTCTATTCTTTATATACTACGTATTTTATTATTTGTCTTTAGTTAGTTTTTGGATGGTCTGCTTTCTTTGCTATGATTTTATTTTCTCTGGTGACAGCTTTTTAGTCTTAGGAATGCTTCTCTCTAGAGCAGTTACTTTAAGATGTCCTGTAGAGGTGGTTTATGGGAGGCAAATTCTCTCAGCTTTTGCTTCCTGGAAACTGTTTAATCCCTCCATCATATTTAAATGTTAATCATGCTGGATACAGTATTCTTGGTTCGAGGACCTTCTGTTTCATTCTGTTAAATATATCATGCCATTTTCTTCTAGCCTGTAAGGTTTTTGTTGAGAAGTCTGATGTTAATCTGAATGGTTTTCCTTTGAAGGTGATCTTTTTTCTTTCTCTAGCTGCCTTTAATACTCTGTCCTAATCTTTGATCTTTGCCATTTTAATTATTATGTGTCTTGGTGTTGACTTCCGGGGGTCCCTGTGTTAAGAGATCTTTGGGCCTCCATTGACTACGAGACTATTTCCTTCCCCAGCATGGGGAAGTTTTCAGCAATTATTTCTTCAAAGACCCTTTCTATCCCTTTTCTCTTTCTTCTTCCTCTGGTATTCCTATAATGCGAATATTGTTCTGTTTGGATTGGTCACACAGTTCTCTTAATATTATTTCATTCCTAGAGATCCTTTTATCTCTCTCAGTCTCTGCTGCTCTGTCTTCTTCTTCCCTTATTTCTATTGCATTAACAGTCTCTTGCATCTCGTCCAGTCTGCTGCTGAGCCCGTCAGTGGCTTGTTGCATTTCTGCATTATCTTTCCTGACTTCCCTCACTTCCTGCTCTAGCTCTTGCATATTTCACTGTAGATCCATCATCATGGTTATGACTTTTATTCTGAATTCTTTTTCATGAAGATGCTGCATTTCCATCCCTTCATGTTCCTTCTCACACGGTGCCTGTGTCTGGATTTTTGTCTGTGTCATGTTCTTCTTTCTTGTCATGTTGATAGGAGTTGTCCCTGGTAGGTGCCACATGTGTCAGCTGGGCTCTTTAAAAAAAAACCACCAAAAAACAGCTAAGCCAAAAAACAGGAGGAAGAGAAAGAAAAGAGGCAAAGAAGAAAGAAATGAAAGAAAACGAAAGTGAAAAAGGAAGAAGAAAAAAAATGAGCAAGAAATAAAACCGGTGAGCAAAAAAAAAAAGTGGCAAGAAATACAACAAACGAGAAAAAAAAGGGAGGGTGCGGCAAGAAATAAAACAAACCAGGTAAAAAACAAGGGCCAGAAATAAAACAAACAAGCAAAAAAAAAAAAAAATTCCCACCTGGTGTGTATTCTGTAAGCGTTCTGTAGGTGTTGCTCTTGCTCCACTAATCCACAGTCGGGGCCACGCTGCTTTTTGGCCATGTTGGTAACAAATGGGAGGCTATTGTTTTCTGTACAACGGTCCAGCGTAGCTGCTCCCTTCTCTCTGTCACCAGCAAGTGGGAACGAAGTTCCCCAGGACTTCCAGCCTGCAGGGCTGTGCTCACCAGGGTGATGGTGTTCCCTCGCTGGGCCCCCTACTTCTCTGAGACTGCTGCAAAGGGCGTGAGCTTTTCTCTTGTCCCTGGGCACTGACTGCATGGTCCTGGCGCATTCCTTGCTCTAAACATGCACCTTCTGTCCTTCCAATGATAGATGCACAGTGCGATGTGTGTCAGCACTCCCAGCACAGACCACTGGGTCTGGTTATTTCACGGGCCTGCTCTTCCACTCCCTCCCAGCTCCGAATCCTCTCCTCCCACCATCGCACTGTAGTGGGGGAGTGCTCAGGTCCTGCCGAGTTGTGGTTCCGTATCTTACCTGCCTCTTGGGGTGCCGAGTCCTCTCGGGTGTAGCTGCACGCTGTGCGCTTTCTTGTGTATTCTTGTCTTTTGTGAGTGGTTGTATTTGCTGTATTTTAGTAGATAAATATGGTGTTGGGCGGAGATTTCTGCCGCCCTGCTCACACCGCCATGTTCCCCGAAGTGCCTACTCCTAGGATTTTGAATTTGTTCTTAACTGAAGTGCATCTGCTCTTTTATGGAATTTTAGAAATATAAAAATAATGCAATAAGCCTTTGCTATGTCTGCTTTCCAGATGTTGATTGTAAGAGTTCCTTTTTGTTTCTTAACTGACTGATGTACAGAACTGCATATTTCCCAAACCTACCATATATAGAGTAAAAATTTTCAAATGGAAAATTGTTCTTCACTGTGAGGAAAATAATTAACTATTTCACCACTGACCCATACCAGTGAATGTGATGCCCCTTAGCTTTCCTGAGATTATGCATAACTCTTGTCTATCTAGCTTCATCAACTGTAGAATAGGCTTTCTGGAGACAAAAATGAGAGAGTAAATGTTACAACATGAATCAGCCCTGGCTACAAATTTGATGTAGTGTTTTCTGGAATTGACCACAAAAGGCAACATTAATCCACAGACTAGTAGAGTAGTGGTTTGATTTCATCCCTTTGCAACTACGTGACTTGGATTGTATTTGTGTTTCCATCTTATTTCAGTGTCTTTGAGCAGACAGCATTGCACCTTTTGAGATATGACATAAGCTTGAGGCAATGCAGTTTATACCTGTGCAGTGCTGTTTATGAGAGAAACAGTTCTAGGTTAGGATTTTAGTTTCACTACGTGAAAGCAAAACCATAGTATCATGTGGTAGAGTCAAAAGCTTACCATGTATGCTTGGACTTCAGTGTTTCCTCTTGTGTTCTACTTGTCAGGGGCTCTTCTGTGCTCTTGGACAAGGTATATGATTTAATTTTCTTCTTTTGGATGAATTATGTGGGATTTAATTGTACATTACTAAATTTAACTAGGAGTTAAATATGTACTCTCCTTTTCATTTAATCTAGTGATTTCACATTCAATTACCATAACAATTAGAAATGGAATTCCTCTGGTTGGTGGTGAGCACAATCAACAGTTTAAAAATTTTCTTCCAGATTACTATACCCACATATTTATTGGAGAAAAGTAATACAAACTAGAAGTGGTATTTTTTTTTCAGGAGAAACCCCACAATTGGCTAAATCTTTGATCCTGAAGCTTTTTTGAGAACCATGGATTGGAGGAGTAAGGAATACTCACTCTACTCCTCTGTGCACATATCATTGGTTCCGGTGCCCATCTGTGATAAACCCTTGACATTTTTCTTATGTGTACACTTTTCAGCATGTTGGCAACTGGTTTTCTCAAAGAATACCTAGAAGTCTATGTACCGTTACTAGTTTGTGTTAACGACTAAGCTATCACCATACAATTGAGTATTTTGTCACGTTGTGTTTGAGGGGCCCGCTGAGTTTTCTTGCATTAGGCGGGGGTGGGGGCGGGTGCTTTTTGGCCAGATGTTAATTAGTACTTGTCAGAGAAGACAAGTCTATTGGCCTGGATACTTTTTCCATCTTTGGACAAGTGGTAGATTAGTCTTTGTCTAACTGACAGCTGTCTACAGCACGTAGCCTATAGGTGACAGAGTAAATTGAAGACTGCAAAATGCCACCTGAAAAATAATAGCTAATATGGAGTGACAGTGTAGGGGAAAAATTTTTCCTTCTACCTTGCTAGGTTCTTGGCTCAGAGCCCCTATTATTATAGGACAGATAAACCCTGAGAAAGTGAACAGAAGTTTAATAACATGAATGTCTCCCGTATATGGGGGATGTCCAGGAAAACTAAGTAACTCCCCCAGATGCTTCAAGTTACCACCTTAGATACCATCTCCAGCTAAAGACAAAAGATGCTGGGAATGGGGACCTGGGTGTGGAAGGTTACCAGGAAAAGCAAGCACATTAAGCACAGGTAGGGTTGTTACACAGATTTAAGCCAGTGCCTCCTTCACTGATAAGAGTTTTCTAAAGATTTGGTTATCTTCACCTTCCTGTAACTGAGAGGGAAACACAAGTGGAGATTTTCCTTGTAAACTTAAATGTCCCTCACAAAAGGGTAACTTCTACTTAGTTTTCAGAGCTTCTCCCATGCCTGCTGCTTCTTAAAAATGATCATCTCAGTATAATCCTTATGCCAAAAGGACATATTTTGGGATGGCATATTCTGCTCCCCTTTAGCAGATAGAGTCATAGTGCTTATCTTGTCGGTATGGCTATTGGGGGGTGGGGTGGGATGGGTAGGAGGATGATTCCTTTGGATAGACTTTAAGGGATGATTGCCCTGTGAGGAGTTTGGATAGGGCTGGACCACTGTAGGTGTAGGTGAACATCATACTACATGCTAATTAAGTACCTCTGTTTATTTAAATAAGGTCCTTAAATTTTGGATGAGCAAGGAATTATTCTTAGAAATGTGTCATAACTCGATTTCTCTTCCTGGAAAGCTCTTCCCAAAAGAATTGCTCTTTTTTTTCCTCACTTCCAGATGTTTCCTTATATGTCACTCTTACACTGAGTCTCTGGAGAGCATGCTATTTCAGTTTTTAACTTGTCCCACCCCGACACATGCACACTTTTCATATTCCTTTCCCTGATTTATTTTTGTCTTCTTAACACTGACAAATCTAATACTCTAGAGAATGAGAGATCTCTGAAATCAAAGGAGTTTATTGTACTTTTACAGGTGCTAGCGAGATAAGGACTGAGTCAGCCGCAAGGCCAGTTCACAGAAGCAGTCTGTCCACCACACTAAAGAAACAGGGCACATTTATGTGGAATCTCAGGGAAAGAAAGTTTTATAAATTTACATTGGCTACAAAATAAGGAAGGTGGGCTTAGTGTGAAGTAGGAAAAGTCCAGGGACATGTGTTTATTCCACAGAGAAGGTTCACAGATTGGTTGTCGATTTTGGTTAGACACCGTTCACTCATGAGGGAGGTGTGGTGGTTCTGTGCACCTTCTAGATTGTTAAAATGACTTCAATCAGGAATTTGTATTTTCTGGTTAGCTAAGGTCTGCGGCTATTGACTGATGACCTTCTCTTATCTTTCTCCCTCATTCTCTGGCAATTATGTCACTTGCTTTAGGACCTTTCAGAATTTTTCCTTTTTAGTACATACCACCGTGTAGACTATAAGCTATTTTGTTTTTTGTTTGTTTGTGTATTATCTGTAACCCCAACTAGAATGTAAGCTGTGTGAGGGTAGGGACTTTGGCCTGTCCAGTTTGTTCATTGTTGTAGTTCTGGTACCTTGAATGGAACATTAAAAATGAAAAAAATTGTTGAATGGATAAATGGGCAAAACAGGAAAAAGTCACTAGGAAGGCATTTATTGCATGGTCCAGAGGTTATATTTGCTTTCAAAATTTGAACCAAATGTTTCAATGATTACTTTTCATTAAGATAGAGGTTATTTAAGGAATATCATACCTCCTCTTGAATTGAAAGGACCACAATCAATAGAGCTGTTTACCTTTAGATGTAGGGGGCTTCAGTCAGTTTGGTTAGCAAAGAAGGAGAAAGGGTATAATAAAGTATTAGGGATCTCAGAGAGCATGTTGTTTGGGGATATTATGTAATATCCTAGTTAGAAGTGGGGGCCGGTAAAAGGGTTATCATGGCAATGAGGGAGGGGAGGAAGAAGGAAATGAAAGAGGTATAAAATACCCAGTAAATCAATTTGGTCATAAAAATATTTTTCAAGTAAATTGATTTTCATATTTTTAACCATTCGTTGGGTTACTCATAGATGCTGAAAGACTTACTTTAAACCTCAGAACAGTACAGGAACTCCTGGGCTTACAATGAATTTTATTACTGGCAAAGGTATTACCAATCAAACGATAAGTTGTTCCTAGCCAAGGATCTGTTCATCTTTTTTAGCTTTTCAGAAGTGACTGCAAATACCACACTTTAAATTAACTAAGATGATAGATCCACCTAGGAGAGAAGACTGTGCCACTGCAAACATGCCTTTTTGGCATAAGAATCATTTTGAGGTGATTATTTTGAGGAACAGCAGACTCAGGAGAACTCTGAGAACAGAAAAATTACCCTTCTGTAAGGGAAATTTACATTTTTAAAGGAAACTTGTATTTCTAAAGGTGTCTCCTTTTCTGTAGCAGGAAAAGGATGACCACAATTCTCTAGAAATCGCTAGAAACTCTATCTGTTGAGAAGACATCCACTTAAATCTGCATAACAAACCTTACTTATGTTTGTTTACCTTACTTTTCCTGTCACCTTCCCATAACTTGCCTCCTGCACACATCCTTTTCCTTTGTTATAGCAGTACATGGTATATAAGTGAAAATTCTGAACTACTTCTTTGAGTTACTCAGTGTCCCTGGTTTTGTCAAATGTATGTTTGAGATACACAAGTTAATAAACTTCTGTTTGTTTTTCACTTGTAATTTGTCTTTTGTTACATGGGCCCCAGCTCAGTAGAGCAGTAAAGGGAAGATTTTTTTTTGTCCTACATCTACATATTATAAAGACTTTCAAAATATGTTGAAGGGACAAAAGAAAGTTTCCTTTTTTAGATTCTTTGGTTGGTCAAATAAACTGACATAAGACAGATTAACAAAAAAAAAGAATTTTTTACAAACATAGCCTTATAAAAATATGTGACATAAAGGGCAACCAGGTAATTGAGACTTATGTAACATCCTGAGTTAAGGAAAAGGGTAGGGGTCTGGTGACAGAAAAAGAAGGAAGGCCATTGGTAGGGAGGTGAAGGAGATGTTTGGAAAATAAAGTGTGCCCTGTTATGCAGAAAAGTTTGTTAGGTAAAAAGGTATCTCTAGTAACAGCTCTTCTGCCCATACAGGTCCCCTTTCCATGTATATTTAAGTAGTTGATGGGGAGGTAAAGAGTTTTTCCTGAATCTGCAGCTTCTTAAAAACAGACTAAAAGTAAATCTTATGCCAAAGAGAATGTTTTGGGGTGACAAATTATGCTCCCCTTGAGTATGTAAATTGGTTATTCAGGATAATATAGAAAACTGTGTTTAGTAATAAAATTATAGTTCTTTGCTTACTTTCATAATTCCCATTTTATTTTTACAACAGAACAAATTAGAAGTGGAAATAATACCTTTATTAGAATAGGCTCATTCTGATTTCTGTCCTGGGGAGATTTTCCCAGGCATTTTAAGGAGGGTTTTGTGGGGTACCTAGGGCCACTTGATGATGTCTTATGAAACGATCATGGAGTTACCTGCTTTTTTTGCTAATGCAAGTTGCCATGTAGCAAACAATTTCTCACCCCTTCTGCTGCCTTCAAACAGAAAGGCTAAGTGGAGCTGCCATCTCATCAGTACCAGATGTTTTCATTCATATCCTGATGCTGTGTAAGGGCCGACCTAAGAACAAACCTTGATTTGCACTGGAATTCTCATCCTTTGATCTCTTACTGTGTTCCTGCTTCTCACTGTCAAAAAGCCTCAAAGCCTAGGTTTCACCAAACTTAAATGTACCCAGGGCTGAGTTTGATTCCCCATGAATAGAAAAAACTTCCATCTCAGGCCCAAATTCTTCATGTTGTCATTGAGTGGTAGCTTACAACTGTCACAAGAGTACTGTTTTTCCTTTTCAGAAACAATTTTAAGGTTTTAATACAATAATGGAATGATACATTTTTGGTGACAAATGTACCATAACTTCTTCATTCAGATGAATATTTACCTTAAAAATAATCACATTGGGCCAAGATAAACATTTAAAATGATGTTGCTGTAGTTCAAACATTTTAAGACCTTTATTAAAGTGCTTTCAGAGATAATTTACCAGCAACACAAAAATGCAGTAAGACCAGTCTCATTACTTATTGTAACAGGAGTCGTCTTTTGATCCCTCATCCTTTCTACTCATTTTATTATTATTCCCTTGTATTTCTTGTCTTTTCAAAAATCAATATGTATCAACTGTATGTTAGGTTCTGGGGATACCATGGTGAATAAGCCTCTCCTATATTGCCTAGCATGGAGACACAAGGAGTGGGCCCCTCTGGAAGCCGACTAAGAAAAGTACTGCTGGGTTTTGAGGAAAGGAGCTGCACGTTGTTTACTTCTCTCTTTGTAACTTCTAGCACAGTGACTGGCATATAGTAGTAGGCTCTCAATCAATGTTTGATAAACTGGTTAGTGGCCTCTTAGTTTTAAGTGCCATAAGTTAATATGGGGATAGTTGAAGGGTAATTGGAAAATGATATACTGTAATTTGAGGATGCCAACAATAACAATAAGTGTTCTTCATTACTTTTAGAATTTTTTTTTAGTAACCTTGTTACTGGTAGAAATAAAAAAGGTAAAGTTATATGTTTCATAATCTTGGAAAAGATATCCAGTCCTCTCCTTCTTCTTGTATTCAAGTATAGTATGATATGACTCTTGGAACAGATACTGTTTGTGGATGGTTCACTGAGCGTGTGCTTCCCCTTCTCTTCCTTCTAACAAAGCCTAGATTTTTCCCAACCTTCTCAGTGAGGCTAACCCCATTTCAGGCCTCAGGAGGTGGTCCTAATTGATCTAAGGTAGTCTTGGCAGTCCTATTGTCCTTGCAAAAGACTGATTTGTCTAGGCACAGATACGTGGCGTAATTATGGAAAGGCTTCTGGAAAATGTTACTTTATTCTGACTCTCAGAACTGTTGCTGGAACTCTACATGCTTGAGGGGGAATTCCACAGGCAGGGAAGGGTAGAGAACAGGGAACCACAGAGGAGAGACAGAGCTGATATACCATACTAGCATCTGTGCTATCTGTGAACTTGTTAATAGGTGAGATTTACAACATCATCCTTTTAAAGTCTGTTTGATGCAGGACTCTGTTCTTGCAACCAAAGGCAATATAACTGATAAAGCTCTTGTGTCTCTTGACTCACACTGGGGGTGTCCCTCCTTCTCCCAACAGATGGCATTACCACAGTGATGAAGAGGCTGTAAACTATGACTGGTGGTTAGTTATTCTCCTATGCATAGGTGTGTTTTTGGTAACATTGAGCTGCAAGGAACAGCAGCCGTCTCAATTTTCCCCTACGTCACTGTGGCATTGTGAAGGTAAATGAGAAAATAAGGAAACAAAATAAACCATACAGGGCTCAGAGAGTCCATCTTCACAGCTGACTGAATGATTATACTGAGAATACTTTACATCCCTAGTGTACCAAAAGCAACTTCAGTAGTAAATCATTCTCATGATTCACGTTCTGTCTTCTGTTTCTACTTCATCCCTACCATGATTCTGCCTATTTCTGTTGCCATCAAATACTCTCAGCTCTCTTGTCATGGCTTTCCACTGCCTTGTGGGTTCTGCTGACTGCCTTTTTCTTACGTGACTTTCAGCTTCTGTCACCACTCTATTTTCTGTTTCTTGGCCCTTTCTGTGGTGTTTGGAGTTTTAAATCCCTAGGTAAGGTAATATCCTTATCTCTAGTCTGAACTTGTCTTCATACTTGCGATGGCACCATCTTCTGACACAAAACTACGCTGCTGGGCCAAGCCCTTTTTCCACTTGCCATAAGCAGGTGTTCTCCCATCATGCCCAGCTGCCTTTGGGTCAGATGCCTAGCCTGTTCAATCAGTGCATCCAAGGTTGCAGTTTTGCATAGTACAAAGCACAGAGGTTTGATAATGGGAAACTTCTTCTAGATGTTTCATTCAGAAGATGACCACCTGTAGTAGATACATTAGAATATCAGGGTGTCATGGCTTATTTAGCACTCTGGAAGATCAGGAAATATGAATCAGAAGCATCTACCCTCCATTTAAATTACTCACACTTGAAATGATGTCATGATTTCTTCTTTTTCATTATTTCTTTGTCTTCCATTTTCCAAACATTTTCTCTTGGCCAACTATCCCTGCACAAGTCTAGCAGTCTCCTTAACCAGATCCTCCTTCCCATATACTCTTCATTAACATATAACTGCCTTTCAACAATGCTTTTCACCAATCTGTGATGTAAGTCTGGGAAACAAATGAACTAATAACTCTCTCTCTCCTCCTCTTCCCTCCCGCATCCTTCCTTACCTCCTCTCCCTCATCACCTCAGTCTATCTTCTCATCTTGTCACTCTTGCTTTTCCTGCATTTTCCACCCTGAGGACATTTGCTTATAAAGTCTCCTCTGCCCAAGTCTTCAAGAAATTTCCCAAAGCTTCCAGATTTAATCTTATGTGAAATCTTATATTCACTGTACCTTGGGCATTTTAAATTGTAGTTATCCTTCTCTGCCTTACTCGACAGTAATGTGTGTATGTCCATTGACTCTTATTCTAATGTGCTGCTATAGGTCAAGAGCTATGTCTTGCTTGTATCCATCTTAGTTATTGACACAGTGACTTGGGCAAAGTTGGAACTCAGATATTTAGGCTGAATTTTGACTTTGAATTGTTTCCAATCATATACATGGCTTTAACCATACTTTATTGATGTTTGCCATTTAATTAGAAGTCTTTCAAAAACTGTGCACATTGACGCTAGTAGTATGTCTTGTTCATTGTTATATCCTCATGTGCCTAGCTACCGTTTATTAAGTTCTAATTATTAATGTTTCAAACTCACTATTAGGTTCTGTCCACTTTATTTGACACACCTTATTTGTTCTCAGAATAGCCTCTGAAATAGGTGGGTGTTAATATCTTCAATTTATAGGAGAAACATTGTGGGTTAGAAGTTAATTTATTGTTACCTAAGATCTTAAGAGCCAGGATGTGACAGAACCAGAATTGGAAGTCAGAAAATTTTGATTTGAAAACTTCATTGCCTGAAGAGTTTAACGAATGAACAAACATGACTGCATAGTTACATGTCCAGCGGGAGAGAAACCACCATGTGACTTCCTAAAATACAGCTCTTTGATTCTATTCTGTAAGTATTGAAATTAGTGAATGAAGATGTTAGTGGAAGAATGGACTGGGAGAGAGGTGGTGTGTCTGTTTATTAAATATTTACATGATTTATCATTATTTCTATTGTATAGATACTTAAATTTTAGTTTCCTGTTAATGTTTCAATTTCCATTCTATTGCAACTGCATTAGATAAAATCATAAAGAACCC
>JAVSCE010001848.1:0-60746 GCA_032199065.1 Smutsia gigantea | reverse complement strand
TCCAAAACTACAATAGAACTAATATCTGAATTCAGCAAAGTTGCAGGATACAAAACTAACACACAGAAATCTGTTGCTTTCCTATACACTAATGATGAACTAACAGAAAGAGAAATCAGAAAAACAATTCCATTCACAATTGCATCAAAAAGAATAAATACCTAGGAATAAACCTAACGAAGGAAGTGAAAGACCTGTACTCTGAAAACTACAAGACACTCCTAAGAGAAATTAAAGACGACACTAACAAATGGAAATGCATCTCATGCTCTTGGCTAGGAAGAATAAATATTGTCAAAATGGCTACATTACCTAAAGCAATCTACAGATTCAATGCAATCCCTATCAAACTACCAACAGCTTTCTTCAATGAACTGGAACAAATAATTCTAAAATTCATATGGAACCACAAAAGACCCCGAATAGCCAAAGCAATCCTGAGAAGGAGGTATAAAACAGGGGGAATTACACTCCCTGACTTCAAGCTCTACTACAAAGCCACAGTAATCAAGACAATTTGGTATTGGCTCAAAAACAGACCCACAGACCAGTGGAACAGAATAGAAAATCCAAACATTAACCCAAACATATACAGTCAATTAATATTTGATAAAAGTGCCTTGGTTATACAATGGGGAGATGACAGCCTCTTCAGCAGCTGGTGTTGGAAAAACTGGACAGCTACATGTATCAGAATGAAACTGGACTACTGTCTATCCCCATACACAACGGTAAACTCAAGGTGGATCAAACACCTGAATTTAAGTCATGAAACCATAAAACTCTTAGAAGAAAACATAGGCAAAAATCTCTTGGACATAAACATGAGCAACTTCTTCATGAACATATCTCCCCGGGCAAGGGAAACAAAAGCAAAAATGAACAAGTGGGACTATATCAAGCTGAAAAGCTTCTGTACAGCAAAGGACACCATCAGTAGAACAAAAAGACATCCTACAGTATGGGAGAATATATTCATAAAAAACGTATCTGATAAAGGGTTGACATCCAAAATATATAAAGAACTCATGCACCTTAACAAACAGAAAGCAAATAATCCAATGAAGAAATGGGCAGAGGACATGAATAGACACTTCTCCAAAGAAGAAATTCAGATGGCCAACCGGCACATGAAAAGATGCTCCACATCGCTAATCATCAGAGAAATGCAGATTAAAACCACAATGAGATATCACCTCACACCAGTGAAGGTGGCCAACATCCAAAACACAAACAACAACAAATGTTGGCGAGGATGTGGAGAAAAGGGAACCCTCCTACACTGCTGGTGGGACTGCAAATTAGTTCAACCATTGTGGAAAGCAGTATGGAGGTTCCTCAAAAGACTCAGAATAGAAATACCATTTGACCCAGGAATTCCACTCCTAGGAATTTACCCTAAGAATGCAGCAGCCCAATTTGAAAAGGACAGATGCACCCCTATGTTTATTGCAGCACTATTTACAATGGCCAAGAAATGGAAGCAACCTAAGTGTCCATCAGTAGATGAATGGATAAAGAAGATGTGGTACGTATACACAATGGAATATTATTCAGCCATAAGAAGAAAACAAATCCTACCATTTGCAACAACATGGATGGAGCTAGAGGGTATTATGCTCAGTGAAATAAGCCAAGCCGAAAAAGACAAGTATCAAATGATTTCACTCATATGTGGAGTATAAGAACAAAGAAAAAAACTGAAGGAACAAAACAGCAGCAGACTCACAGAACCCAAGAACGGACTAATAGTTACCAAAGGGAAAGGGACTGGGGAAAATGGGCGGGAAGGGAGGGATAAGAGGGAAAAAGGGGCATTACGATTAGCAGATGTAATGTTGGGGGGGCACGGGGAGGGCAGTACAACTCAGAGAAGACAAGTAGTGATTCTATAGCATCTCACTACACTGATGGACAGTGACTGTAATGGGGTTGGTGGGGGGGACCTGATGAAGGGGTAGTTTATTAATCGTAATATTGCACATGTAATTGTAAATTAATGATAAAAAAATAAATTATATTAAAAAAAAAAGAAATTGACACAAAGTATTAATTTTCCCCTAGGAAAAAAAAGGAGAGAAAAAAACAAAGCCATAAGAAGAGCTTTTCAAGGCTTTTCTTGGAATCACAGTTCACAAAGTAATACGTGTATTTGTTGGATATTTTGCATTTATTTCTTAGGTATCACTCTGATTTTCTTCATGAGTCCATAATGGGATGGGTGCCAGTTTCTAAAGAAGCATGGACCCAGCCAGCTGAGAGGAGTCCCTGCCCTAACACCTCCCTGGAGGCCAGTTAGAGGAGTTGGCCCACCGCCCGCGCCCAGCCGCCAGCAATCAGCCACCCGACCTCCAGCAGCCGGCCGCCAGCCACCAGCCACTCAGCATGTGGCTGAACAAAGGCAGAACCACACCAAGCAGGGCGCTGGGGGCACAGTACTGAGCAGACCCACCTGCTTCTCTGATTATGCTCACCTCTCCTTCTCTGCTCCCATCTTTCTCCTGCTCTTCCTGCATTACGCCCTTCCTCCCTTTCTCTTCTCTTCCTCTCACTTGTTCTCTCTACTCCCTTCTCTGGTTTTACTTTTTCTCCTCTAACATTTTTCACTTAGTTGTAAACTGCACCTTTCTACAAAAGCCTTGGCATGTCTCCAACAATACACAAAACTATAATACTTGGAGAAAGTGCCAGCAGGAGAACACGTAGGTAGGACAGATGAGCAAGACTGGAAAATACTGGATCTCTCATCTCTCCCTTCACCATCTGCAACCACCCATCCTGTCATCTATCTCTTTTCTCTCTTTTTAAGCAAATTCCTGTCTACGCCCTTGTCCTTCTTCTCCAACACCCCTTCCCCTCTTCTTGCTCCTCTCCTCATCTTTATTCCTCTGCCTGAAGAACAGACTGTGATAATTAACTGAGTACTCCACGATTGTCCCCTCTGAATATACATAAAAGCTCACCAAGTTTTATCCAGAGAACAGTTCCTTCTCCCATCCACAACCCTCTCCTTAGCAAGCCTTAGAGCAGAAAATTCAGAGGCTGTGTCTCAAATAAACATTCTCATAGGAGAGAAATAATACTGTATGTATCAAACTTTTTAATCCCTACAGGAGATCTCCAATATGGTTGTTGAAGATATTCTTTGAAAGTATTTTCCTAATCTATTCATGTACCCAAAAAATACCTTGTTCAAATTAAGTTTTAAAATTGTCCTTTCAAAATAATTTGGCCAAGATTACATTTTCAAATTCACCTCTAAGTTCAATATGTTTCCTTATATACATTCAATCTGCACTAAACTCACTTTCATTACAAGTACACTTTTATGTACAATGCAGAATATTTTCCATTTCTCGCTTTCCAAGAAATGCACATGGCTGTATAACAAGAAGGAAAAGTCCTTTAGTAGTCTAAATTGAGTTTAAAAATCTCTTCCTGTTTTCATTATTTGGGAGTCATTTGCTAATCTTAATAACCAATCAGGCCAAGACTCAAGGTCCTTTTGAAGTGAACTCCTTCAAAAGCATTACAAATGTGTTTCTCATGACAAATTCTATGTAAGCTAACCAAGAGCCAGGACCTGATGAGCAATCAGCCTGAAAAAATCTAATGTGCTGCTTCTTTCCATCTTTCCTGTCCTTTTCTGCATGGAAAGAGAAAGAAAGGAAAAATTTCTTGAGCACGTGCCAAATGAACCCCAAACTTGGGCGACACCCTTGGCAGTGGGCAGCAGCCCTGGCTGGCTTGGCTCAGCCAGCTGGCAGAGCCCCCCGCGGCCTTACTGCCCTGCTGTGGCACATTACTTCCGCTTTTCTAACTTTTCCACTTCTGAGCACCATCAGTTATGCACTAGAATAACAGAGGCCTGGCAAGGCAGCATAACATAAAGGCCAATTATGACTATGAATAATTTAAACACCTGCATGTCATGTTCCTTTTACCACAGATAGGAGGCTAGGGGCGTGTGATGCATGGTGAAGATTCAAATGCACCAAATGCCCTTTTGAAGAAAGCAGACAGGACACTCACCAGTGAAACTCCCTGTTCTCTGTCCACTGATAGGAAAAGGGCAAAATAAAGG
Organism: Smutsia gigantea; assembly: GCA_032199065.1. Classification (NCBI taxonomy): domain Eukaryota; kingdom Metazoa; phylum Chordata; class Mammalia; order Pholidota; family Manidae; genus Smutsia; species Smutsia gigantea. The sequence continues at coordinate 56,662 of JAVSCE010001848.1, read as the reverse complement.
AACTGCTCACAAAAGTATCCAGACTTGCAGAATCTGATTAAGGATAGCAAAGGTCACAGATCTTAACAACTGGTGTGTATGTTTGGCCAGCAGACACAGCCCAAGAAGTGCAGGAAACATATTTTAAAGGGCTTTGACATCTTCTTCCTTCTGGAAAAAGGTAAACTACAGCATACAGAAAGATTTTAAGAGAAAAGACACACTGTTTCCATGTAGTTATTCAAACTTTAAAGAAATTCCAACTTGGAAAGCTCTCTACCACAGAGTCTACAGATTCATTTGAAGATAAAATATAACTGAGTGTTGGCAGGGGATTACCACATGTAAAGATTGCTGGTTGAACCCCTTTTTTAAAACAACTCTCACCCTCTCTCAACTGAGACTCAGAAACTCATCAGGCTTTCTGCATAAGAACTTTATATTTTTTAATTGTGACTTGAAAATGCACAGCTGAGAAGAAAAGTTTATGTGTTCAAAACTGCAAAGAAAACAAGTATCCTCTCTGTAATGCCCTGAGTCCAAAACTCAACAACACTGACAGTATCTGAATGCCAAGAGGATGATGTTTCTTATCTACACAGGCAAACTCAATTTTAAACTGGGTTTTTTATGCCCAAACTAAAAAAATAAAATAAAAATGAAAAAATTCCAATAACTGCCTCAAGTCTATTGATCTCCTTTATGGACATTAATTCCCAAGATATAAGGCAACATTTCCAATGCTTAAAAAAGGTAGAATAACCCCAATAGTAGTCTATGCAAGAGTGAAAGGGGAAAGAACTAGGCATCAGTAGGGATGCTGATAAATAAAAAGCTGACCTTCAAATAAATGAAATTCAGAAGAATGGGACTTAATTCATGTCAAATGATACTCAACTTCAATTGTGGAATGAGGTTCCCATTATCTATAAATATTCCAAAATTAATCCTTAGTCTACATGAGAGCTAATATTATATTTCTAAATGCAAATTGATGAAAACTTTTGGGGGAAAAACCATGTTGAACTGTGGTTTCCAGAAGGCTTCGGGTTTAGTCATGTCAAATTAAAGGGGAGCAAAGCTTCTTAAAATAACATTCTTCTTAAATCACATCCATATGATTAAGCAAACTGATATAGCCAAAATCAATAAATCATTATGCAGAGTTTTTACTTTAATGTTTGACCACTTTTATTTTATTTTTTGCTTTAAGCCAACTCCTTATAATTTTTAGCCCAAAGTTGGGTATATATTCTTGTCTAGGCAAAACAAGCTACTTCTCGTGTAGTGGGCTCCCGCTTTTCAATGTCAATCCACCACCAGTGAAAGAAATTGCCCCAACAGCTTAGGAGGGCACAGTGCTAGCTGGCACTGTGGTTATGCCAACATGCAACCCATTACTGCCTTTCCATTAGCAGTATTTGAATTTGTAGATTTTTCACCACTCTTCAGAATGTAAGTGCATCTTTTTTCTTAACCCCAGGGATTTCATTTTGTGCTGACACATACCCAAGAAGCAATCTCCATGAAATATCCTTTTAAGGCAAGCATTCTGTGCACTTCTTAATGATGGGTGTTTAAGAGAAATGGTAATAATGATAGATTTTGAGCCTTAAGTAACAGACAGCCTCAGAGTGAGAGAGTTCACTACATTTAAGACCAAACTCATTAACAAATGTAGATGCATGAATTCAGTTCTGTGCAGACATACTGACAGTGAAGTCCAGGTTAGTAAAAGCATTCATCCTTGAAATGGATGGTCTCACAAGCGAGCCAACACTCTACCAGGTCATGTAGTTTCCCAGACTGTGAGCGAAATGAAACTTCTCAGGGACAATTAAACCTAAGGAGCGTTGGTAGGAAATACTATTAAAAGCACCAATGCTCCAAATATCATATTCCTTATTCTTATCCTTTTCATGACTTTAAAACTTTTTGCTTAAATGTGTCAGTTAAGCTACCACATTAGATACTCTGCATGCTCAACTCTGATTTTTAAATTATAGTTTCAGACAAAAGCAACCTACATGGTTTTAACTAAGGCTAGTAATAAAACTATCATGAAAAGATGCTGTGTGTACATATACGTGTGTGTGTGTGTTCTGTGTATATATTTGTGACCCATATGACTCTCTCAAAACAGATTCCAGATAAAAACATTACTATCAAATGAGAAAAAAATAAATCCATGAACCAAGAGGCCAAGACCTCAATCCCTCTCTCACCCACATGCATGCAAAAGTTTTCCTATCCAACTTGCCTGCACAGAATTCACTATTTCATAGAGCCCAAAGCACAAAGCATGTTCAAGTTCAATACAAGGAAATGTTTCATCTCATCCTTTATAGACGAATAATCCGAAACTGTAAGAAACTTTGGAAAGCCAAGACATGTTTTAACCAAATGATATGTGAAGTTTCTTCTTGTACCCTCAAGCTATTAATGAAATGGAAAATCTGAATTATTTATTTATCAGTTCACCTTAAGATCTTTGTTTCAAGAAGAGTTCCTGTACCAAATCACATTCTTTATTACAGCAAAAATAACTTGGAAGCCTATCCAGTTTTCTCTCAACAATATATGATCATGTTCTCTACCACAGACAGCATAAGTCTCGTACCTTGTGTGACACCACTTCTTCTATTAGAAAATTCAAAACTAAACCCCATGAACTGCCTAAAAGGGAAAGAGAGGAACATGGGTAGACACAGTCCCATGATGACCAGTTGCGAAGGTCGTAAGGCTCCGGCAGAGGAGTGGGCATGAGGGTACCGACACAGGGCAATGATCTGTAAACCATCAGAGAAGGGCATGACAAGTATTTAGCATTTTATTAATACTGGAGAGCAAAGCAAGCATTTCTGGTTTAAATCAACCACATTTTAACTTTGTGGTTTTATAAGAACATCCTACTATAAATCTTTTCTAAAATGTGCTTGCTTTTTATTTTATTTTCCTCAGGCCAGTAATGACCACGACAAATGCCAAAATGCTGAACTAAGCAAAGAGTCTATCCCTAAATTTTATGTGGGAGGCTTAAATTTCTTCTGTAAAGCCAATGACAGTAAGTTAGTTCATTACTGGTCACTTTCTTTTTGTTAAACCATAACCAAAAAATAAAATCTTTAGAGAATCTTAAGGGGAATCAAAAGTCTGGAAAAAAAAAACAGAAGTATTGCCATATCCTCTCCAACTCACTCCCCAAAAAGATTTTTGGTTAAAATAACTCCTTTTAACCTATAATATTTAGAATGACAAGAGAAGTCCTATGACTCCATCCTGCTTCCAGCATCTGTCAAGAAAATCACAGGCCTAACTCTCAGTTCATGGGGGAACGCTAACAGAAGATGAATAATGCTTCAGAAGGACAAAGCATATTGCATATTGTTAGAAAAGTTCAAGAACAAATAAATATTCAGAGAGATCTAGGAAGCATTTTTTTATTTTATGTTTTTTTGCTTTTCTAGTATAAGTTATTGAATAAAAAAATAGATGAAGAACACAAGTTATTTTTAGTTGAAAATCCTCAAAACAGAAGAAAAATGCAATGAGATTTATGATACATGAGATATATACATACATATGTGTATATTTATATATATTCGGTTTGAATTTAAAAGCTCTTTCAGGGAAAAAAGCTAATTGTTTACCTTGTTTAGGTCATTTTTTCATTTCAACTACTTTTAATCATAAAACTGCTTTCATGGGATCCTACTGTCCAATCTGTCCAACAAATCTAATAAAAAAAATTCACATGGGCTAAACTGTAGACTACTGTAGTGGTATGTAGTCTACACCACAGGAACTGAGAATCCAGCCTTCTGTTAGAAAGGTTTTTTTTAAAACACAACATATTACTTTGGACATTTAACACTCTCTCACTTTCCTTCATCCCATATCTTCACATACAGAAGAATAACATTCATAAACTGGGATTTTTAAATATGGGATGTTAAACTTACACTTTCTGGAATTATTACTACTTTGAAATTGGCAGGGTTCAGGCAATGATACAGCAAAATTCATTCGCCAAGTTTAATAATACAACATAACCTGCTTAAATAATAATGGTAGCAGAGGCAGCAAATAAAATGGTTAAAAGCACAGTCTCTGGAATTGACCCCCTGGGTTTATAATGTCAGTGCCACCATTTACTCACAGTGAACCTCCATCAATATATTGAGTGTCTGTTTTAGTTCCCTCATTTCCAAAACGAAGAGGGCAGTAACAGAACTTCTCTCATACGGTCATTTTACTAATTATATAACTTAACATATGCACAATGCTTGAAAAGAGATTGGTGTATAATAAGAGCTATGAAAATGTATTATTTTAAGGATACTGTGCAGACTGTGCATATAGTAAGCACTCAGAGAAGGGCTTGATCTAGCACCGTGCTAGCAGTAGTCATGTTTTTATTCTAACAGCACAGGTAAATAAGAGCAAGCTGCACCGATTATTAGTGCCTTTAGAAACAGTGAACAAATAAACAAGCATCTCATCCCACTTACTGATTATCAACTATTGTGTATTAAAACAACAGCTCTTTTTTTGTTTATTAAATGAGATCCTTAAAAAAAAAAACCCCAGCTCTGGAAAGAGTGTATTGAATCTACAAAGCAATCTGACAATATTACCAAGAATTATACAATATTAAGTTTGACCTAACAATTCTACTACTCTACCCTGGTGGAAAAACAAAATATGAAGAAAGCTTTCAGCAAAAAAATAATTTAAGTTACTTATATGACATTTATATTATGAAAAACTGGAAACATATATGTCTAACAATAAGGAACAGTAATTCAGAATTTTTAAATAGTCAGCAGGTTTGGGATATGCCACATAAAACTGAATTTCTCCATTTCGGCCTGTCAGTGACCATTCATATATTAAAGGTACTGAAAGGCTCAGACTTAATGTCAGTTCTTTAATCCAGCATTTTTAAAACATTGGTAACAGGGACTTAGCAGGGGGAAGCGGGGGAGTTAATGTCTACTTTCTCCCATGAACTAGAGTGCTGTGGTACAGGAGGGCGACGTATTGGTTAAGTAAGTGATGGCTTATCTTCTTGATGAAAATGTATGCAGTCATTGACAAGGGTAGTTTTCAGGCTGCTCCAACAATATGAGAAAATAGTTATCATATAATATTAATAAAAAAAAGGCTAGGCTCAATCAATTAATAGCCCAGCATAAGAGAAAAGCTCAAATGGAAATATTCCAACATGAGTGGTAGAATTATGTGTAAATGTTTCTGTAATGTGATGAAACGCGTTCATAATACTAATAAAGCCACTGTGAGTTAGTGATATCAAGTCCCACCTTCCTTCTCCCTGATTTTGAAGTATAGTTTGTTTATCTGGTTGTTATTTTAATAAGGCCTGAGGGGAGAATCCTTACGGAAAGTGACCTGTAACAAGAAAGTAGAAAACAAACAGAGCGATCATTCAGCCTCACCAGAGGAATACGTGGAAGCAGCCAGCCCTGTCAACTTGAAAGAGGCTAATGAAACATTATCTGCAGGTGAGCGCACTGTCTCGCAGCATTACAACTCCAAGCTACAAATGATTTCCTAACCACTACACAGATACTCTGAAAGACAAATGAGAATGCTGCCACATGCAAGGTCAATCACAAACCTCCCAGACAGCCCAAAGTCTCCTCTTCCCCAGGAGACGATGGTCTGTCTGGTGGCACAGGCGGGCATACCTGAATGAGCCACACCTCAGTCACTTCTTTCACACTTCTGAGCTTGAATTTTAGCAGCCTGGTACACACGTCTATTTATACTTATGTAATAGATATATATAAATAAATAAAATGTATGTGTACATAAACTAAAGCTCACACAAACTTTGAAAACTGTGATTTTCATGGTGTTGGAGAAAATGAATAAGCGCTAGTTTCCAATCCTTCTAACTGTCTGATTATGGTTAATGTAGTTTCAGGCAATCACTATACCAGAGCATGGTAGGCTATGAACCACAGGAGCAGAAAAACAAAAAACCTAGTCATCAATGGACAGTTTCACTTTTTTCTATTAACTGTGTTAATACAACTCCCTGGGTTTACTAGGACCACAGTTTTATTTGATGCAATACATTCAATTCAGGGATTTTTTTCTTTTCTTTTTATGACCTAATGATGCATTTAATTTTTAATTAAATTTCATTTCAAAGTATAGAGTATATATAAATGCCAAAGCAAGTATGTAGCATCTGTTCACCACATCTGCACTTACTACCACAAAAATTAACCTTAATCTAAAGAGGCACGAATGGGTTTTTATGCCACCAGGAGACCCAAGTATTTAAAAATCAATGACTGTCCACCCAGACAAAGAACAGCTGTTTCCTAATATTGCAGCTCCATACTGAGCCCATGCTCAACCCCCAGCGACTGGCCTAAGACTGCCCACACTCATGCTTTCCCCAGTTGGAACTGTCAGAGAAGGACATGATCTGAAAGCCACAAACTGGAGTAAGCAGAGACATTACAGGGCAGACCTGGCCTAACTGGATGGCATTTTGAGAGGCACCTTCTACGGCCATCACTCAGTGCTTTAGTAAAATCATAATCAATCGTACTTCCAGTGTCCAGAATATGCCCAATGAGACAGTTTACCCACTTATGTTAAGAAGACTAAGGAATGCTGAGAGTGGACCGACTTCCAACCCTGTAAAACAGGGGCTCTCTCTCTCTGTAACCCATGTGACTTCTAAAGAACGTCATATAATTGGGCTGTCGTAACATTTCCTGAAATGTGGGTGCTTCTACCTTCCTGAATGACATGAAGCCAAGGAGAGAGAAGGAAAATTCATGTGTGCTAAATGGAAAGAAAAAGAGGGTACAGGAAGTAGCCATTTTTACTTGACACAATGGGATTTTCTAGAAATCCTTTCAGAGATCAATTTAACCAAAGAATTCCACAGGCGAGTGTGGAAGGAAGAAAATCTCAGAATCACAGATAAGACAGACCTGGGTTTTAGGGGACATCTAAAATGTCATTTTGCCCATTTTCCCTATCTTAAAAAAAAAAACAAAACCTCAATCAGATGAGCTTGAAGAACACATGTGGCACCGTGTGTATATAGTTTTCCCAATTCACTCTAGGAACTAAAACTTAAAAGCCATGTATTGGAATAAATTACTATAATTTATATATAATACATAATATATATATATAAGAAAACTACTAGGCTTTCGGAAAGAATTAAAGGCAGTAACATATTTCTCTACTAACACCAGGGCACTCTGCACCTCGTGACTGCCAAGAGGCTCAGCTCTTTAAGTAACACCCCAACTGACCTAACAAATGAGGTCAACATCTTACCATTTTAGTGTCTCCACTGTGTGTGTGTGTGGGGGGGGGCTCCCCACCATGTGGGTTCTGATAAGCCCTGAACCGTGTGACCTGAATGGTGGGAACACTGGCTGGTCCCAGACTCAAATCCAGCAACTTATGGGAGCATGAGTCAGGTGGGATGAGACATCCTGGCTAAGTACCCTCTATTGACCGCACAGAGATTCATCGTCTACTGACTGCTTCCCAGTCTCTGCTTTGGGGCCCACGGACTCCCTGCTGCAGGGGTCCGCTGTGCTCTGCGTGTCCTGAGGTATGGCCTGGACTCGACCCTCTGGGCCCTGAAGGGGCCCACGGTCCCCAGCCTGAATGGTGACTGTCTCCAGAAGCGTCTTCACTGTGTTTCAAGCATCAGAACTCATTAAAACCCCAAAGGGAAGTAATCCCTGAATGCCACTAAAAGATCTCCAGCTGCTCCTGTTTATGAAGGAAGCTTGACAAGAGAGGGGGAGGAAAAGAAGGGAGAGCAGGAAGGACAGGAAGAGAGACGAATTTAGACAGGGGCAAGTTATCCAAACAGAGCCCCCATTAAAAAAAGAGTCATGTTTTATCAGCTTAAGCTTTCCTGCCTCTTTTCCCAAAGGTATCTCCCCCCTCAACTCTCATTAATTCTTCTTTATAGCTGTCTTTCTTTTAAAAATAATAATAATAAGGGCAGCACATGGCTAGACAAAGTCCGTAAGCGTGTGAAAATTAGAAAAGACAAGCCAGATGAATTACCTGGAAACAGGACTGAATCTATCTTCCCTAAAAATCTGGGAGGAAAATGGTTGTTTCATGGAAAAGAATTAGAGTAGCTCTCAGTATCTGTCTCTCCCTTCTTCATTCTTTTGAAAAGGTCTTTTCATCTCATTAAGTTAAGATGATTAATAAAAATTCAGCAGTTTGCCCATGGATCCTTTAGAAGTGGTGATACAAACTGAAAGATGCAGGTGGAAGGTTTTTGTGCTGGAGACAATAAGGGGGATGACTTCTTAAATCCATCGTTGTCATCCTCCATTACAGAGAAGTAGTCACCTTGGCTCAGACTGGTCAGAAAAACAGTATATTGCTACTTGTTATCTCTTAGTCACCTTCAGAAAAAAGTTTAGCACTCATTCACAAATACAAGGAGATAAAAAAGAAACATTCAGAAAAAAAGTACACTAAGAACCTTTTGGTTTATTTCAAAGACTACTTACTGCAAATTAATGAACAAATTAATGGCCTATAGAAAAAGGATAATTAAGGGAAAAAGCAATTTTATCCAAAGAAATTTCTTATGTAAACAGATACTTGTCCTTTTTGCTACAAAGCAAAATAAGCAGATAAATTCATAAATCATCACTTGTCATCCAAAAATATCTGTGAATTACCTAGCCTGCACCTAACACATAGTAGATGCTCAAGAGTTAATAATTCCTTCAATAAATTTTTTAAACTGCTGTTTACTCTTAAAGATGAAGAAACTGTCAGATTATATAACATCATGACTTGCAAAATTTTCAACTGTTCAAGTATGAGTTAAATTCGTCCAGAAAAAATTATAAAACGTCTATGACGTGCCAGCTCCGAACAAGAAGACAGAAAGATGAGTGAAACCTGCTTTATAGGAGCTGAAGCATTTCCTTAGCCACCTTTAACCTGCACAACAACAAACTGTTCATTTGTATTTTATCCAAAGCATTTTTCCCAGCTGACTAAACTAAATTTATACTACCATTTATGATATGTTATTTAAAAATCCCCCTAAATGGCATTCACTAATCATATCTTAACAACACTATTTCTTTCTTAATGTTACTGAATCCTCCAGATTTATCTATCAAATCATTAAGGCATTCACTAACCCTATGTTAACAATGCTACCAAACGTATTTCTATCAAAAATCTTCATAGGTGTGTGACAGTGTTTTTAGTATCATCTTAACCAATTTGCCCACAATATATTGGATAAACTTGTGTGTTTAATTCTGATTCTATCATTAAATATGCCCTAAAATAACAGACTGAATAAGTATTTTTTTGTATGAATCTCACTTCAAAAGGATTTGGGGAAAAAACATTACTTTTACTTTACTTATGCCTTATGGACATTACATTTACATAAAGTCATCAAGTCTTTACAGAATAACCCCCAAATATTTAAATATGTCAGACATTTTTAAAGAATCAGTTCTTGATTTGAAGCTTCCTAAAACAAAAACAAGCACCATTAAAGGCCCATCCTACACCTTGACCAAATCAGCTATTTAGCTTTTTACTGTTTTCTCCAGATAAATGTGGGGGATTCAGTAACACTAAGAAAGCCAAACTCATTTGACCACACATTCCCTGTGGCTTGAAGCCTGTCACCTGTTTTGCCATCATCAATCCATCTCTTCAAATGCCTAAGAGGCTGAAACCAGACAATGCAGCTGAGAAAAACAATGATCAAGGATACATTTACACTTCTGTGAAGAATAATCATAGGTTAGCTGTGGCTTACAATTATCAAATAAAAGACGGGTTAACTAAAGCAGAGCTCCTTTTCTGTGAAACCTTAAGATGAGCAAAATGCAAACAGATACTATATGCTTAATGGCATTATTATTCTCATATTTTAAAAGTTCTATAAAGTGCGTACTGCGTAAAGCATTGTGCTAACTACAATAAATACAAGGTGACTACATTTTACCTGGAGTAATGCCTTCAGGTCAAATAGCTCCTAGTGAGGGCCTAAAGGATAGTGCAGGAGGGCACTGATTCAACCTGCGGGTGCCAAGTTCTTCCTCTTACAAAACAACTTGAGTTCTGGGTCTCCCTGTGAACATGGAGACGGGAACGGTCACACACATTCACTCTTGTCGTGTGTGTCATTCTGAAAGGGCAGCTGTTGAGAGAATACTGAAACTACTGATTCTGAAAAAATATTTACATGGGGGTGGGGGTTACTGCTACTTACTACCAGTGGGTACTGTCCCTGAACAGGGGTCTTAAGATGGCATTTCCTTGAGTTCAAAGAAATGTGAAAACATCTTATCAAAAAAGCTTCATGTAGGGTTTTTTTGTGTATAATGTATACATATACATTCGAGATCAGTTCTCCAGGCTCTTGTAGAAATAGCAATTTTATTATATAAATTCCACCGGAATTATGACTTCTGAATTTTATTATCAGCACACTGTAGGCAGCTAGTAAGCATGTTTAAGTACTAAATGGTAGTTATGACATGCATAATCAGAGCTCTAGAATGTAAATTATTGACTTTTTTTTTAAATAGGATTTTTGTGATGGTATCACTCTGATAACAATATAAAACACAAGCAAATGACACAGCAGAGAAGATAATCTGTAGGTAAGATAAAATATAGCCTATGTATGTATTTAAATAAGATTATTTGTTTTGCATATCAACTAATATCGATGTATTTCCATCTTATGCAATTCTGGATACTTAAGAACCAGACACTCAAACTTTTCAATGTGAGTAGACAGCTGCTCCATATACACTTCCTGCAACATCTCACAATTGTCATTGGAAAAAGGTCTATAATTAATTAATAGTAACTGAAATTTTATAAAAAGGAAACATAGGTTAAACTCATAGTCACATAATTAGCATTGCCACTACAATGAGCTCTTATTTTAAGAATGTCTTTCAATAGCCATAATATAGTGTTAACTGGAAATAAATATTATCAAGTATTTATAATATTTTAGTACTCATTCTGATGACCAAAAATCAAAGGTTACAAAATTACAAGGCCGATGAAAAAAAAAAAACGTAATTCTATCAAAGTTAAACTTGGATTCTTAAATTTAGTCAGACTGTTTGTACTAGGTAACAAGGAAGTGAAAAGCATTCAGTTCATGTCCAACAAATGACTAAATGCAGAAACACTCTGGCAAACACGCATTGCACTGACGGGAGTGGCTGCCGCTCACAAATCAGTCTACCTGGATGAGAACAAGACCTAACCTTTAGGAGGACACATCTCTGTGCTCTGTGATTGTGATTAGTCCACTGGAAATCTACACTGCCACAGGAAATGGGGCGAATTCAGTCCAATCCCCCATGAAACTGATTACGAATAATGACTAGAAACTGCAGAGAAAATAGACCCTGAAGTGGGCCAGGCGTCTCCAAACAAATGAGAGGATTTCTCCTCTGGAAGCAGGTCTGTCCAATGCAAAGAAAAGGTATTAAGAAGGTGAGTTAGGTAATAATTACTCCTTACTATTTATATACTTATCTCTGTATTTACCATTATTTTTATGCAAACGCATTTAATTACTTACTTAAACATTTAGTTGATGCTCTGACTGAATCATTCTTTCTTATATAGTGAGTAAACTACCATCTTGGAACTTATTTTAAAAATTCAGGATGTGTTATCCACTTAGGTTTTCACTGATTATTAAAGTAATTTTTGAAATGTTCATATTATAAAGTCCACCATGACATTATTTATTGTTAATAACCATATATGAAAATAAATATGCAAAATTGGGTGAGCTATGTAAAATAACAGGACAAAACACTGTGACAGTGGAATCAGAATCAGAAAAGTTAGGATAAATGTGGTCTAATGTATGCTCTGCTCCAATAATTATACATTTCCCCAACTTCCTAGTCTTCCTTATTCTATCTCTTCCCAAGGCAAAGGAAACAAATGAAAAAAAAAATGGTTTCAGTAAACCAAGGGAGGGCAGATCTTGTATCTGTGAATTGAAAATATCTTTTTTTAATTCTAGGGTTTTTTTCTTCTACTGAAACACTTTTTTAAAACTCTTAATTTTTAGAACCAAACTAAATTGAGAGTTTAATCAGTTACAATTGAGTCCAAAGCTTCCTGTGTCCAATTTCAGGATTGGATTTATGCACTTGGATGAGGGCAGCTGGATAGTTGGATAATGTTGTACACTATTTTTCTTACTGATTAACTGTAACTTCAGTGTGGTTTTCCAGATAAATCCCTAAAATCATGTTTAGAAGTAACACAGAAAAATACATTAAAAAAAACCTTTAGTCATGCTGGAAAGTAACAAAGAAAAATAACCTGTGTGTTCTCCAAAAGTTTACACGTGTTATAGACACATATGTATTAGTTCCTTTTCACTGATAATACAAAACGAGGTGGAGGGCAGTGTAAATTATGTTTTAACCAAGGAAATTAGACCAAAAGAGTCAAGAAGTGAAAATGACCTTGCAGAGGACAACAGTCCTCTCATTTCACAGATGAGGAAACTGGCCCACACAGGGTGAAGAGACATGCCCAGGGTCAAACAGTTAAGTAGAGTCAATGCCTTTGACCCTTCTCAGATCTTCTCAGTCAGATGCTCTAGCCTAAGAGACCTACTAATTCCATCGCCTCGTTGCAAAGAGGAAAACCAGAGCATTCGGTGAGCTGCTTAAGGTCAATCGCCTAGCTGACAGAATAGAAACAAGTGACATTCACGTCCCCTGACTCTGTGTCTTGTATTTTTTTTAAGAGATTACTTTATCCTTCAAATGGACAAAATCAGAAAGGAGAATTTTCACACAATTAACACGAGATAAGTTACCAAAACATTTGGCAAGAAAATGAAATGGAGGAAATCTATGGGCAGACAATATATCTTACAGGTTAATACTCAAATGATTAAATCTCCAAATGAATTAATCAGAATAATAATCATGATAATAATACCTAGATTTCACTGAATGAATACTATGCTCCAGGCATTTTCGTGCACTTACTTTTCTCACCGAATCATCACAAATGATACACGCCCTCTATTTTACGCAAGTGGGACAGGGGTGGAGAAAAGTCGGCGTTTGAACCCAGGTCACCCCAACTCCAACTTTAGGCAATGCTCTCTCCTCTTGACATATCTCTGTGAGATTTTTTTCTGTGTACACAAAAAGATCATGAAAGATACAGAAATTCATTCAAAAGTGTTAATTAATAGCTAACATTTATTAACCATATACTATGTGTTAGGCACTGTTCTAACCAGACATGTCACTTTATCATCACAACAATTCTAGCAGATAAACTATTCTCATTTACAGAGAAGATGAAGCAGGGAAAGGTTAAGTAAGTTGTCCAGGACCACAGCATCTAGTTAAGTGCAGAAGCTGAGAACGGTACCCAGAACCTGCCTCAGACTCTCAACCACCATGGGCCAGCCCTTGTGTATTAGTATTCCTGCATGTAAACCATAATCTCTGACCTCAAGAATCTTACAATCTAGTAATGGGAACAGAACACATACCAATGCACAAAGTATACACAATACAATGTTATCCACATGCCAGTATTATTCATATAAACAACTGAAGTAGAAGGTAGGGTGACAACTTTCGCTACAGAGGCACAAAGGGCTGTGTGTGAGAAATTAATCACCTAACATGTTCAGGTACACGTTTCACCTAAAAGACCTGGCTAAGTCTGGTAAAGCAGATGTCCATAATGGATAAGGTGTCAAAACTCTTTCCTCCCCTCCATGTTATCTGTCTGGAGATTGGATGGGAACCTGATCCACCCACATCCTATCAGGAGACTTTTGTCTATGAAACTAATCAGGAATAATTAACCAGCTGTTAAGCTATAGGACAAAAACTCCTGTGATGGAAGGAAGCAACAGGAAGGTGGATGGGGATTTCTGGGACACAAAAGAACATGGAGTCAACTCAGGCAATCATGTACTGCTCCCCACTGCTTACAGAAACATTGATTTCTTACTCAAGACATGCTTACTGTGGAGTAGGGAAAAACTGCATTTAAAATTATGTAAATCCATACTGTTATTACACAAACCAAAATTGACTGAAAGGGCAGGAATTTAGATTAAATATAGGAAAACTTTCCTGACCATATGATTGTTAAACTCTGAAACTTTTAGTCAAGGAATATTGACAGTTTCTCCTGAAATTCTTCAAAAATAGCTTTATATCTTGGCCAGCCCTCAGGAAGCAAGCTTACCTGAAGCAGAGGGGGCAGCCGGCTGGTCCATGAATTCTCAGGCAGTCGTAACAGTCTTCATACACAGCACACACGGTGCACACACATGGCCTCACAATTAGCTCCAAAGAACGAGTCCACAACACATTTCTCCTCTGCTTGTACTGATTATCTGCTGTGGGTACAACCGTTGTGGCTTGCTACCTGTCAGTCCCTTAAATGCTCAACAAGAAGAGAACTGTGCACTTGCAACCTCCTTTCATCTCAGCAGTCTCCAGCATTCCCCTCCACTCTGCCTCCTCGGAAATTCTGCCCCCATGTCAGCTTTCAACATTTCACTGAGTTCTGCCAGACACAGTGTGTCAACTCCACACAGCTGAGCTAAATGGTTAAGGGCTATATACCCGCCCAGTTTAAAGTATATAAAACTCAGTTTTCTCATCTGTTAAACAAAGATCATGACAATACCTCCCTCATAAAAGCTATTGTCAGTGTTAAATGATAATGATTGTGAAGTCTGTAAAGACTTGGTATACAATAAGTGCTCAATAAATGGGAGCTATTCAGAAACGCCTCCTTTTCTAGAGGGCCACAGGAGCGCTTCTGGGGACCGTAGACTTGCTCCCACTCACCGCTGAGTAAGCGCCAAGGCATGACTTGTGTGTTTTGAGAGTCTGATTCAGAGCCACAGCGGCTTCTCACAGAGCTCTCAGAAACTTGGGAGGGGCAGAGACAGAGCCCCAGACCCTAGCCTCTCCTAAATACAGCTTGATGTTTGTTTGGTGGGTTTCCTTTTTCTTTCTTTCTGTTTTACATATTAGGCTTTGTGAACAATGGTTTTTTAGCTAAAACAGAAGTTTGAAAACAACCGCTCAATCTATAAATGAGTGTAACAATTCAGATACAATAGGGTACCCCCAGGTTCCACCTCGAAATATTAAAATTGCCCTCATTTTTGCCATCCCACTGCCTAAACCACTTATAAACCAAGCTTAATTTGAAGACCTTCAACATTCTCCAGTATTCAGTTATATTTACAAAGTAATTAAACACTGGCTAAGACACACAACAGTGCGGAACATTTGTAATACATAAAAGAACCTTGATAATTCATCCATTATAAAGAATAATCTATCATAATGACCCTGTCCCTTGATATTAGAAACACAGTGACACCCTTCAACATGGCTAGCCCACCTTTCTAGCCCATGCTTCAGATACTGTCACGAGATTCCCTTTACTCTGAATAAACTAATTTCTGTATATCCTCCCCGACATCGCCAAATCCATCTGCAAGGTTATACAGCCAGCAGGTCTTTACTCTTGTTGGTATGGATCCCTGGAATATTCTCCTATTACTTCTCTCCATCTTCATTAAAATCATAACCATCATCTCAAACCTAGACTAAAATATTCCTCCTCTAGGAAGTAGTTCCTGATACTCCTGAACAGAAGTGTTTTCTCTGTCCACAGCATTCCACGCTGTATTGTGACACTGTTTGTTGTTCATTATTAGTAGCCTGAGTGAAGCAGAACATTTTGATCCCTGCCTTCACAATTAACGAATTTTTCTAATTGTCTTGGTATTTGCAGGCATGAGGTCTTTAGCACTAATGTGTTAACATTGAATATCACAGAAGACCAGGCATTTGAGATGAAGGGGTACTTACAATATCATTCAAAATGAATAACAATCCAAGTATGTTATTGGTTTAACTGCGTATTTATTAAAAATCACTTTGCAGTCAGGACACATGAGAATTTCTTTTTAAGGATGTTTACTTTTCCAGTTAGTAAATGTACTGAGGGTGGTTTTCAGTAAAACATAAGTCAGCAAGCTGTTTGTTTGGGTTCTTGAATTAACGGTAAAAATACAGGCAGCTTTTACTCAAAGTACTCCACTTTAAACAAGGGAATCTGTTTCATATTTAAATGATTTAATTTTTTTTTTAAAGCTTCAATATTTCATATAATAAGAACATCTCCTGTTCAGAACTTCAGAACTTTCATTTCAGATGGCATATGGCTCTCCCTCACCCATCTGATACGCTGGGGAAGCTAAAGCACTTAGGGGACCCAGGAGAGTGTGTAATCCGACATGACAGCTGAAGGAGGAAAGGCTGACAGAAGCATCCAAACAGGTATCTGGGAGGGGGAAGGATTATTCTGGAGTCCAGGTTTACCCCTTATCTTTCTTTCGAGTCCACCAAAATGCTGTATTTCATTTGCCTTTGAGAAGACAGTATCCTTGGCATGAAGATTTCACGCAGAGACAGACTGGACCCACCAAGGCAAACAGCTTCATGTACCTTAAACTTCTCTGAAATAGGGTGGAAGGTGTTTTTGCACTTCTGTCTCTCAAATTCTCTGTAACCCAGCATAAGCTCCTGCTTGCTTTGTAGTCGGCTTCCCTTTCCCCTACACGGTGCATTTACGAGTTCAGCTGTGGGCCCTGTTAACTTCCCTCTGCAGCCTTTCTTCCCCTCCTAACCCATGCGGACTTGAGCCGGGCTCTGGAGTGCTGACTGAGGAGGAACAATAGGAAGCTTTGAGCAGGCCTCAGCCCCAGACCCAGTCAATATTTACTTCGGTTTGGAGCCACTGTTTTAAGGCTCCTTCCAAGCAGAACTCAACAGTGGGGAGTCCCCAGAGGTTTCTAGATTTTATTTTAACAAGGGGGAAGAGGCAGGTAGAGATAGAGTAAGTAGATTACTGCCCAAACCACTTCCTCAGAGAAAATAAGGGAGGCTGTTCAACAAAACAGGTTTGACTTTCAATACTAATTAGCAATTTATAACAAGGAAAACCAATAGTCTTCCAACACTGACTATACTGCAGTCTTAAAACTCCGAATCAGGCTGCAGTGTAAATCCATTTAATGTGACCCCTGAGTCTCTTGTAAGCAGGAGCCTGATCCAATCAACCATCCAGAGCTTGCCAATGTTGGCCTGTTCTCCCCAAAATGGCAATGTAAGGGCCCTAGGTGAGTCCGACCTCGCTGACTGGCAAATGGGATCTTATGTACACCACCAATTCAGGCGTGGCCTAAAATGAAGTTGTGATTACCAAACACCCTGAGTTAAGAGTGTGCGATGGTAACTCCTAGTCCATGTGTCTGCTATCTTGGCAATATTGGGAAGGCGACTAAGCTATGGCTTTGAAGAGAGTAACTGAAGAAAAAGTCAGAGAGACTCTTTTCCCACCAATGAGAGCAGCTTACTCCAGCTTACTCCAGGATGGCAGGTGGGAAAGGGGATGGAGAGGTATGGATAACTGGTTCTAATACTACAACAGAATCAACAGAGTTTGCCCATGGATTCACACTGCCTTTTGCTGAGATAAATGTAAAAATGTTCCCTTTATTAAAAATAAAACTATTTAACAGTAAATATTTTTTGTATTTGTCTAGTTGGTTTAATTTTTTTTTTAAGTCATTGGTTATAAAACTAATCTGACAATGGGGAAATTTTACTAAAATGATGACAGCTACATAAAATTGCTACCAATTTCAGTTAACTACCCGAGGAAAGAAATTTATAGTTGTCTGCTCTAAGCAATTACAATGCTCATTATTCCATTCAAATCAGTAAGTAGACTTTGTTCTTTTTGCTCAAAGACCTATCTTAACATTCCATTCACATTTGGCAATATTTCTATAATATCAATGACAGAGTCAAATGACCTAAAAGATTAGTAAGAGAAAATGAAGAAGACTGGCAACTGTTCAAATTTAAAAATTGTAGTTTATCCAATAGTGGGGCTGAGGGTTTAATAATATGGGTAACTGTTGAACCACTGTGTTGTATACTTGAAACCAAAAGACTGTATATCAATAACTCAATTAAAAAAAAATGAAAATTCTAGTTTATGAGAACCCTGATATTAAAAGGCAGTTCACCATTATCTATATTCTAAACATTAAATAAATTGACATAATTTGGCATTTCACAAAGAGAGTGAAGAGAATTCAAACCACCCCCGTCCAAAAAATATGAGGCAAAAGATTTGGTATACTAGGGTGGCCTGTTCTATTATGTTTGTCTAAATTCTTCAATTGCACTGAAATATGTTCAGCTCTAATTTTTCCTACATTATTTACTGTATTAATAAAAGCAAAATAATTAAAATGCAAGGCAATCCAATCATTTCAACATCTTAAGCAATTACTGGATTGCTATATACTCAATTTGATCCATCAACATGTACTCCTGTAAAGAAAATACTGAATCAGTCTAGGTGAGATGAAGTCTCTGGCTGATACTTTCTGATATATAAGAGCATAAACAATTATTTTTGTAATACTACAAAGTGTCAAAACTTGAACTTCTTGATTAAACTTCTTGACTACCCTTTTGCCAAGAAAGGAAGCCTCAAACAGGAGGCATTGTAACTATTAATCATTCATCAGACACTAAATCCAAGTAACATAAAATTACAAAGTTTTACACTTGAAATAAACTCATAGCAAGCTCACTCCCTTGACATCTTAACTTCCAAGTGAGCAGGACATAAGAAACCCGCTTTTCTGTGAAATGATACAAGAGCAACATAGGGCAGTCAGCATTCTGGTGAACATAGTAATTCTAAGTATTAAAGCACAGTACTTTAAGGGAAATCATTTATGCAGAGTTATCCAAGCTCTTTCAAATAATTTTGATATTGCTAATACTAAACTCAGTATTTTTATTGCTACTGGCCAAGTGCTGCCTCAGCTGTCACTAAATTTCTAGGTACAGCACATAAGGATCATTGATAATTTCCCTCATGAATTACTTTTCTGGTATTGGTGGGGAGGCATATGTGAGGTTTACACCTCCAGGAGTAAAATAACATTATAAAACAATTATATATGATTACAACTTTAAAACAAGTAACATTTGCTATTTGCTATTCTCATAAATAACTATAAATGGAAGAAGTAAACGTGCTTTGAATAACCACCAGACAGTACTACAGGAAAGCAGCCCTTTGACAGTAATTGAGTACCAGTGTTACTCAGGTTTCAGTGCACTAAAATAGGTGTTCCTTGACAAACTGTTTCCTTTCTCAGCTAGATGCTGTTATGATCTATTTGTGTTACTAACATCAATGGGTATAATTAATATGTACTAAGTTTAAAAGCAGTCGATAGCTGCAGTTTTTTAAGCACAGAGGCATCAAAAGCCTAAACGCTGCTCTTCTGGCAATAGCATTCAGAAGAATCCAAGGATCCCAGGGACAATCAGGCTGCCTGTAAGGAACAATCCCAGGCAGGCATTGATCTGTTTTAACAAGCTCCTCACCGGAAATATAAGCATTCTCCAAGAGGCTGTCAGTATTCATTAATTTCTCCTTCGAGATGGAGATATCTCACTATACCTGTGAAGTCCAAAGCAGAATATTAGGGTTTTAGAAGTCAATGGGAAACAATATAGAAGAGACAGACTCAGAGGGGATGAGAAGGCATTAAAAATAAACTTGACCAACTTCACAAAGGAGATGTAAACTTCCTTTCTGGGAAGAAGGCCTTAGCTGATTTGCCTCTCGAGTCTCACTCTTTTTGTACATTTTAACTCTCGTAGAAATCACCAGATAAAGCCTAAAATGTGAATTCCTTTAAAAGAAAACCCAATGTGAATCCATAAATCATATCTATCAGAGACAACATATATTACAAAATAAAACAATTCATCTACCTTTTAAAAAGTCAACTCCGATGATGCTCTGAAAATAAATTTTGTTTGTATCTTCTGTGCAACTTACAAATACAGAATTATGAAGGGAGATGCACCAGTACAAGATGAAGTGACCCCCTCAATCTCTATACCTGTTAAAATAGTTTTTAAAGTCCTGTCACAGGTATACTTTCCTTTAAATTTTTACAAATCTGAGGGAAACATTGTTTTTATTATGCTCATTTGTTTATAAGAGTGAAGACAGGCTCAGATTCATCACTCTGAACAACACACAAATTCAACTAAATCTGACAGAACAAAAAAAAATTAAGACAACTGAAAAATCTAATGTGATGTAGGTTTTAGATATCTTATTCTTTGAGCCCTTGTCTATATAATACCAAACACCATTTGAAGTTTCATTCAAAAAAAGCTGCTATTAGGAAAACTCAAAACAAGAAAGTACACGAAGTCAACGCTTTTACTTTATGCAGTCAAAACGATCTATAAATGTACACGTATCAGTGTGTATAAGAACTTGGTTACAATCTATTAATCTGATGACAAATCACTGTTAGATAACCTTAAATAAAACCCAATGTATATATTTTCCTTTTTTACAAAATGAAAGGGAAAAACAATAATTTGAACTATTCAACATCTTCTACTTTACCTAAACATGGCAATGGCCACAAATCTTAGGTAAATCAACTCCTTTTGAACAAAGCCATTCCTTAGAGATATGCAAATGACTTCATTTTAATTAATTAAATCTAAATTTAATAACCTTCTAAGCACATAGTATATCTCACTTAGGAGCTTCTTAGGATCACAGAGTCACTGAAGATTCTCAAATTCCTGCATCTATGATCATTATAAAACTAGAAACTCTAAGTGGGTGTCACCTCACAGCCATCTTCCCAGAACACTTATTTACACCATGGTGACCATATGAAAAACAATGTCTTGATTTGCTATTCTTAATAAAATAGATAGTTCTTACAAAATGCTACCAAAATCTATTTTATCAAAGCTTTAAATGAAAAGATTTGCTTCTGTTTGATAGTTTACCACAAAAAAGTATTGGTGGAAACTTATAAAAATAAAAGGATGCTTGAATTAAGAGTGTTTACTATCCTTTCTCTCTTTTTGTTTTTATAAAGATATAGCTGACTAACAGTAGAGTTTCATCTTTCTTTTTATAACCATTCCATAGAGGTACATTTCAGTTAAGTAAGTCCACTTACTGATGCTTTCAAAGACTAAGTTCACTTAGGAGATTAGTATTACTGGGTTTAAACACACAGAGTGAAGAACAGCAGTAACAAAACAAAATTTTAAAAAAGGTAAGCAGGCAGAGTAATGTGAATTTAATTCACTCCATCCTTTACTTGTTACTACAAGCATCACATAAAATCTGTTTCACAAAAGCAAATGATACATATGGTGTGAAAGAGTAGAAGCGTATAGCGTATAAACAGACTTAGAATTACCTGGGCTGTAGGAACAATGATTTCCCACAAAGGACATAAAATTACAATTTTAGGGCAGGAAGGTACTTTTCCCCCAAGTCTTTTATAACTCCACTGGAAGTGTAAGCTCCTGAAAGCCACGCAGAAGAAATCCGGCCAGTGGAAGCAGAGAAACTGTTAGTCATCTTCTATGCTGAACTTAAAATGAGTATTTTGGGTTCATTTAAGCATACAGGTTAAAATTGGAAAATGTTAAAAAATCTGTTTCTGTGGTGTAATTCTGGCACTGTCACATAAAATACATCTGGGGAGGTTTTGCAAATAAATATCCTGAGACATTTATGACAGGATCCTCCTTAAACTTTTTGGACCAAGGCAGTATTTCCACTCCAGTGGAATGTGTCTATAAAGAGGAAGACTTACAACAAAATCCCTGGTCTATTACTTTTGTTGGTGGTGTATTCTTAATGATGCATAAACCTCAATGTAAAATTCTATTCTATTTGTCTGAGATTGAGGGAAAGTGGCTAGAAATGAAGAGCAATAGGCCTTAAGACAAATAACTTTCATCATGCAAATATTAAACCACATTAGAAATTGTAGAACTATACAGGAAGTTCAGGGCAAATTCAGCCGAGTCCTTGATGAGCAGCCAGAAGTAATCTCTCTCCCCACTGACTCACCTAGAACCTTGCTGCTCAGACTGTGGTTCACAGGCTACTGGCATCAGTATCGCCGGGGAGCTTGTTAGACATGCAGGATGTCAGGGCCCCGCCACAGATCAACCGAATTAAAATCTGTATTTCAACAAAACCCCCAGAGGATTTGTGCCCATTAGAGTGTGAGAAGCAGAGATCCAGAAACCGCTACCCGAATGCTTCATGATGCAGGGATATTGTTTATACTGTTCACTGCAGTATCTCGGTGCAGAGAACAATACCTGGCCCACAGTGGACCCTTGATAAATACTTGAAGAAATCCACCTATGAAGTTTTCTTATAGTACTTTTTACTTGTACTGCAATTATGTTTATGAAATTCTTATATCTGCACAAAACCATAAGTAAGGCCCTAGGAGTACAGATGTAGTCTTATCTCTGAATTCGTTTTATGCCTCTTGGTGTTCACCCATATCACTCAATAAATTTTATCAATTATAGATTTCAGATAATCAATATAGGAATATATAATTACTATTAGATATTAGCTATAACAGACTTACTGTGAAAACTGTGGAAAAGTTAAGTTAAAAAAATCAATGTATAATTCCTGAATTCACCAGTTTGGCTTTAGTTTTAATTGTGGTAAAGAGAATTCACCGAAGGAATAAAAATAGTCATGGAAAACATTATATAGGGCCAAGTCCTGATTCTCTGTGGTACCAGAGAACAGGGAAGGCATGGATGATTGAAATCCAAAATTGATTCCAAAACCTCATGTTATTCAACAGCCTCAAAGTCTTTTCTTACCAAATCTCATACCAAAGCTGCTATTCAGAAATGGCATTTTTTAGGTTTATTTTCCTTCTCAAATCCACCTCTAGTAAACAGGCTCAGAAATAGTGAAATGGCCAAAGCTATCAAAAAGGAAAGAGAGTGTCAGATCTATATAATAAATAAGCTAAGTGATTAGTCCTCAACCAAATATTAACAAAAAAATCTAGAGCTAAACAAAGAAATAACAATGTGTAAAAGAACTATAAGAAATAGATCATTAATAGCACAGATGTGTATCAATAACAAGGGCATTACCAAAGCAATATTCAAAATAATGAGATATTCAGAGTTATAAACACTCCTGGTTCTCCCAGTCATTAAAGGAGGCATACTAAAGCAGGGACCCTCCTCAATAAAGAACTGCTTTGTTTCTTTTTAATTAACTGAATTAGATTGCCCTCTATATTTTTTCTTTTCTTTTGCTTCAGGGAACTAGAGTTTAAAGTTAAGCCATCAGGTATGTGTGACCCCATATGCACATATTCATATGGAATATCCTACATACACATACATACCCCCACCACACACACACACACACACACACACACACACACACACACACACACACACACTGTCATGTTGTTGTTTTCCCAAGAGTATAGTTGACAATGTTGATAGCAGAGTGTGTAATTAGTTTTCATTGTCTCCCTGACAGCTATAGTTCCATACAAGCCCCTTTTCTTTTTATGTTGTAAATGCTATGGAAAAAATACACTAATAACAGGCATTTAATTACGGGTCCAGTAACCATAGTGGGAACATTGCCAGAAGAGATTGGAACCTCTGGGACAGCAAGAACATATTTGCAGGGGAGGAAAAAAGTTTTGTTCTTCAATTACAGTAATGCTCAAAATATAAATGTCAGACATATGATAGAAAAATTTTAAAGTTTTCCCCAAGTCTATACTGACAATAAAGTAAGTATACAATGCTACATCAATACTAAAACCAATAACACTATCATATCTCTACTAAAATATTAATAAGAATAAAGGCATTGCTTATTAATAAGGGAAATAATCTTTAAAGTAAATCTATCAAATTTTGCTTTTTGCTTTGCTTTTCAAAGACAAAAATTAGCACTTGTGATATCAAATATCTTGGTGCTAAATTCCCTGAGGCTTACTTTGTTTTATACAGATTTAAAATAAAGCATCCCCCAAGTTGCTGTCATGGTGGCCACCAAATCTGTCACTGAGGTCTTTCCTCGCCTGATAAATTAGTAATTGGGGGACACATTTTGGCAGCTTTCATTTCCCTATTATTTTCTCTAGTTTGACACAAAACCCTGTCAGAAGCACCACTATTTGAACTGTACCCCTCTTAGTGCAGGGTCACTAAATTTTAATAAATGGAGCCCCTGCCAGAAAACTACCAAAATAGGCATAAAAGTTTATTGAAGGAGTAATAGTAAACAAATATATAAAGAAAACACTGAATGCCACAGTATCTAAAACATTAATGGTCCGTCTGAACCTAGAGGTTATTGGCAAGACTGCAGAGCCTAAAAGAAAAGCCTTTCATCTGTCTTTAAAATACATATATACATATTAGCTAAATAAAGCAAACACACTTTGGTGCAGAAAGACCAAATATCTGAGCCTCCTCCGTTATCCCAACCTGATGAATAAATTTATCGGGAAGCAAAGACTGAGAGTGACTACAGGGATACAGAACGCAACCAGAAGTCACAAGAGCTCTGTCTGCACCAAACAAAGAAACAGTTTTTCAGAAAAGGTAAGGTAAGGAACTTAAAATTGAAGCTAAAAGAACAGATACTTCAGAGAGCTGCAAATAGCTACAGAATCAGTTTCAGGTTCTCCATCTCAAAGTGCCAGCCCTTTCAAAAAAGATCCTGCTATGACAGTGGCTCAGGACACTTGTGTGCCATGGCAGTGGCCATGCTGTGTGGGTCAGAGGTCACAGCTTCCACATTCTGACATCTGTCTGTATTTCCTTGCCCTGAAACAACAGAAGGGGAACTAGGCTCATTTGCTCCCACTTTGTTTAACCTAATTGTTAAACACAAAAGATCATCTCTCTGTATTTTGAATTATTTTCTTTTTCTTCCCCATTCCCATTTGTCTCCATAAAACTAAATACCACAAAACTGAACTGAAACCCTTTAAGTTATTAAAGTTCAGTAAATGGAACAATGCTGTGCATACCACTGGTGTCTATGGAAAGTGAAACATCAAGTTTCATGCCCGCCACCATTAAAATCTGAATAACAATTTGAACTATAGTTATCCAACTGAAATAAGCCATAAGTTGATTTTATTCAAACCACAAAACTACATTTTCAAGAAGAGAAAACACTTTCATTTATTTTTATAATATGTATTTCCATTGTAAGAGGTAAAAAGCTATTTGTTAATTATAGTTTCTACATGTATAAATAAGCCACTAATAAAACTTGGAGTGGGACACTCTGACAACTTGGAAGGAAAAAACGAAAGTATTTGTTAGTTCATTTAAAACAAAAAGGTTCCTTTTTCTTCATTCCTGGTTATCCTAGTCTTCATCAGCCAGTCAAAGAGAAATGGATGATGGATACCAGAGGAAAGCTTTTCAGTACAAAACCGTCCACTTACACCTGGACTTTAATAAGGAGTCCATGAGACACATACACATTCTTCAGACGTGTATTTCACTGCACCCCCAATCACCAAATCCTACTTCTAAGGAACTGAAACAATCCGATGTTCATAGTTTTCAATCTGCACCCAGTGTAATCAGAATGACTGAGTCAGGTTACTTGGAAATTAATCTTAAGGAAGTTCTGTTTTTACTGTAATGATGGGAATAATGTTCTCAGACATCATCAAGCTTCTTAAAACACTTCAAATGCTTTATTTTTAAAGATACCTACATTTTTATCAGTACCTTTTACTGAAGAAAGATTCCTGGTTACGGCTGAGAAATTTGGGAAAAAAAAATTCAACCAACAAATAAAAAGGACTAAGTACAGTAGGAAAAAGGAAATCAAGACTTGGGGACAAGGGGAGTGACAATAGGGGCTACTGACATATTACTTTGAAATTAACAATAAATTATAAGCTTCAGAGAAAAAGACCTATGTAAACATAGAACAGCCCAATATTTAACACCGAAATATAAATATGCCTGGGTTTAAAATATATTATTGCTAAGTTAAAACATCCTTTTCTGTATTTTAGTGAGGTCACAATTTAAGACAGAGTTTTAAATGTAAAGCCCTCGGACAAAATGATTAGAAAGTGGTTTAGTCCTTTTCTATCATCCATATTCATTTCTGGACCATTTTCACGAAAGAAATATAGTCAGTCTTAAAACAAGATGGCTGCTTCTAAGGGGAAAAAAAACGCTGATTTGACTGAAAGCCAAACACCTAGCTTTTAGCTTTTCTAAACTGGGAAACAAGTACTTAGTCCTATTTTTTTTCTAATCTCCAAGTATATATTCATACACTTCTGCATGTAAACCTATGGATTACACTGTGCAGCTATTTAAAATTATTAATAGCAAAGAAATTTTTTTAAAAAGGTTTAATCTTTGTATGCTAATAACATAACTGTCCAATGCATATATGTAGAGATAGCACATGACCCAAATTCCCACTTATACTTCATACAGGAGACATCATCATTGGTCACAAAATCAGGTCACTTGATCAGTCACAGTAGAAATAATATTGATACCTTTTATTTCTTAAAGAACTCAATCATAAAATCGCCAGTAATATCCTGCTACAAACATACCAACTGTATATGGCTTTTTAAAGGAAATGACCTAGTAACTTCACTGTTAGACAATTTCTCCTTGAACTACACTTTGCTGACCTTCTCTGGTGCAAATGGGCGAGATGACACACATGTGACATACATCTAAAAATTAAAAACATTTTCCTACATTTTGAGATAATTTTTAAACAGATTTTTTTTAATCACTCCAAACTATTTTTATTTCTCACTTGAGTGGAAAATAAGACCTGACAGTAACATTTTCTTCAACCTGTCAACTGTCAGTTGTATGAAGGATATTTCTAAAGATGACAAAGGCTTATTTTTCCTTATTGAAAATGATAGAATTCTACCTGAATGAAAGCTGAGCTAACCACCACTGTGGTACACTATCTCACACCAACGAGCTAAGTTAACTAAGAGTTTTCACTATTTTCAAATAATGTTTTTAATGGAAACCTATGGCTTACTCTTTGAAAACTATATTTAAAAGCCTCAAGAGTTTATATCCACACACATTTCAGATTAGAAAATAGTGCACAGATTTCAGTTCTTTACAATAAATCCTTCAAAGTGCAGTAAGGAGTATGGATTATCAAGAATAGTAAGATATAAGGAATTTTTTTCATTTACAGTCAAAACTGCACATTATACTATAGAAACACCTGCATTCTTGTTTCTTAATTTAAACTAAGTGGTTCTGTGTTCATTGTGCTGCCTTGTTTATGACTGACTTAATTTTGAAAACATAAATGCAAATAAACTTAAGAGGAAATAGATCTCCTAGTAGTGAGTAATATCCCATTCAAAAACACTAGAAGTTCAAATTAATCACAAGAAACTTTTCTACAAAGCAGCTCAGGATACAGGTTGAGAAGCCAACTAAAATATAAATCTAATAAAATAAATCAGGCCCTTAAAAGAGACAGTAATTTATTGATGTTTAGCTGTCTAAGACCACCAACGTAAGACAAATTACTAAAAGTGAATATTAATACCTCATTTCTTATACTCCACTTTGAGGTTCAGATACTTGGGTGTGAAGGTGTTATCAGTCACAAGTGATCAAAAGGCAATTTTTTCTCAGTTTGAAAGACTGATTCTGACTGAATATCCTGGTAAGTGGCCAGGGCCTTCCGCACTGTACTTAGGGACCTACAGGCTTCCTTTCAACATGAACATTTTAATCAGAGCTGCCATTTTAACAGTTTGTATACTGTTTCTGAAAAGAAAACTGATAATATGTAATCAGTCAGTATAGATTAGTTCATTACTTAAAATAAAATATAGCTTTTTAAATCCTCATTGCTATGGAAATTTTTCAAAGCAAACACAAAAAGGAGTTGAGTGGCACCTTGGAAGATAACTTAAGCAAACGATTTATATGGGGAAAAAAATCACTAAGCAATAGACCAATGTACCTATAGAGCAAATGTTCTTAACATTTTCTTACGGTTTGTTCATTTTATATTTTAATGTTTTCCTTTTCTAAAGTACATTCTTTTGGCATATACTTTCCCAAGTTGCAAGGGCCAGGACTCCTGAAGGACTAATTGTATTCGTTCATTTTCTTGGCCCAGCATGAAGCTGGTAGCTTGCTTCGTTCATAGCAACAGGGGAGAAAAGGAGATGCTCATCTTTATCTGTCCCCATCCAACAGGAAATCAAGCCAATAGACAGCAAAGAAATGACTGCTCAGAAGGCATCTTGCAAGATTAAATGGCAAGAAATTCACGAGGTTAATTTGCCCCCAAATAACTAAGTGCTCCTTCCAAACCTGATCCTCAGCCTTCAAAGGTAGAAGCCTTTAAAGCTATTGATCATTAGCTAGAACACAAATGGCGATAAGAGATTCATTCAGTGAGCCAAAGGTTTAGTTAATACCGCTAAAATCAACTAACAGGGAGTAATGAACTACTAAAGGCTCTCTCTGATTCTTTTATTCACAAGGAGTTTATTGACCTTGGTCTCACACTGGAAATGCCAAATTAGACTGCACAGCCAAGTGTACCTCAAATAGCACTGATGTTCCAGTAACAACAACAACAAAAAAAGACATTTGACTATTTCTGATAACTTATTATGAATATATAATAGAATGAAGAAATTGGATGGAACACTTCAGTAGCTAATTTTGCTTTTCAAACTTTTATGGAAAACTGGCCAAAAACAAGAAGCATACTTTTCTTTTTACAAATCAGTAGACAGAAAAAGGGGGAGTGGGAAGATTCACTTCAGGTCTCCTATAAATGGATTAGCATAGAAATATGGGATATAAATCTCCACACACTGCTTTATTTTTATCCACGTATTTACATAAATTCTGATATAAATATCAAAATAACAAAATTACCCCATCACATCTAATAAAATGATACATTATTTTGAGACTCAGAGTTAACATTACAAGATTCTAAGTAATGTCTTTTACTTGAACAACTTGTATGTTTCTAACATATATTATTTTAAACATTTAAAATTTCCAAAAAAAAGTTAATTCTTTACAAGTTTGGTGATAAAACTCATTCAAAACCAAGATTAACTTTCCATCTTGCCTCAGAACAAATTCTTAGATTTAAACCAAACTGATTTCATTTATTTGTCAGTAGAAAAGTCACAGTGCTAGCCTACTGGTATACATATAATAAAACACTGATGGCACAGATTTTTTAAAATGCAGTGAATTTTGAAAGAGAAAAAAATACCCAAAGGATTATGATTAGGGAAAAAATGTTACTATTTCTCTCTACTTAGCCACACACATACAACCCTGATGGCCAGAAGGATTTGGGAGTGCTGACCTAGAATTCACATCGCTTTCACAACTCCAAGATTACATGTTAACAAAACTAAATGGTGTCAATTACCTGCTACTCTAACATGAAATGTTTAATTTACAAGTCTCTACAAGAACTGAAAAAGTCCAAAGAAAACATATGATTAGGTTAAATTTTAGTAAATCCTGGATGAATTATAGAGATTCCTTTTCCTGTAAGAGACTTAACATTTTAAATGGAAGCAAAGCACTAAGGGAGGAGAATCAATATTCTTAGGGTGTGCTGGTTTTACCTACCACTGTATTATTTTACTATTCCATCTATTAATGTCAACCAGGAGGCGACATACTTAATTATCTTAGCATCGTTTTGGCAACTGGTCAAAATAATCCCAGAAATTTTCAATATACACACAGTGTTTAAAAGAATACTCTCATAGGATACCAAACGGTTTATAGCTTGCTTCAGATTAAGAGGCATGTTCATAACATTGAGTTTTCTCTCTCTTTATAAGGGTAGCTACAAAGGGAGAATGAAAATGAAGTTTTATTAATGAAAGTGTTTTGAAAAGTTACTAAAAGCTTTTTACATTCTTAAAGAAATTAAGAAATAATCATATTCTTCTTCATTCCCATTTTCACTACTCCAAGTTACTTAGTAACATGTCCGTTCAGAATTCAGTATAACACTAAAAGGATCATTCTATTATTCTATTTTAGGTGAATCTCAGACAATTTCTCAAATTTTTAAAGTACATGGAAGATACATTTAAGCAAGTGTTATCAGATACTTCCATTCAGACTGATAGTTTTCAGTTGCTAATTCAGAGATTTGTGCCAATTCAACACATAAAATCACTTTGGCCCACTGCCTAATAAATACTGGCAACTAAAAAGTTATCAGCATTTGAAAATTAAGCATCTACTTCCCAGAAGTGAATACCTGGGAAGAGATACTCTAAGAGTAAAACTATGTGACAGCAAGTAAGTTTAATATTTTTTCCTTCTGTGAACCTAGATCCCTGGGTGCTTATAGTATCGATGGAGTCAGTAATGAAACCCAATGTAGCCAATAAACTCCAATGACTATTCAAGTTACAAGGTAAGATATTTAAACTCTGTGATCAAACTTCATTCTACCTAAACATAATTTCAAACTGACATCCATTAGTATAAACAAGTAAGTATTTATTTCATTTTGCCACAGTATGCATTAATATCAGCTTAATATGTCCACTAACTTTTCTTCTAAGAGAAAAACAATTTAAACATCTATTTAAGTTGCAATTAAAGTTTCCAACTTTTTAACAAAAAATTGAAGTCTTCTGATTATTGGTTTAGCAAAATTTTTAAAGATAGGATTTATGTAAAAACAAAGATATGGCTAGCTTACTTTATAAAAGGATAATATATATGAAAAGAAAATGTAAAACACTGAATTTATGAAATTTAGTAAACTTCTGCAAACTCTCTAAAATATTTCTTCACTACCCCTTGTGATAAACTGTTTATTCTGAAATACTTATTTTGCATTTGGCTCCTTTTAAATTATATCCAAGCTGACTTTTCTTGAGGCATCAGAAAGCATCATCTTATTCTACATTTCAGAGATAAATCTGTCTACCAGCACCTACTTTTAAAATCATATTACTTTTTAAAGTAAGTTTTACTGTGATAATATATGAAGATAAATTGCATCCATAAACCCTTAAGAATATTAAAGTTGGAGCTGAATCTCTGGTGGGGGGCAGGGCGAAGGGGGTACATCATTCTTTCTTTTCATCATTATCAAATTGGAAGGTATTTCCACAAATCTCACGTTAGAATACTGATGAGAATACTCTTGGTATTTTTAAATTCTACAGATTAACTTTGTCTGGGCAGGTTCAAAGCAACCATGGCATCCTGGGCACAAGTTTTCTATAAGCAGGGCAGATCTATTAAAAAACATGACCTGTGACAAAAATCAATGTGCTAATCTCAAACCAAACAGCAGTATCAAAAGCATAAAACAGAGATAACCTAAGATAAAATGTCCTCAAACTAACTCAGACTAGCTTGACAGGTTAAAAGGAGGGGTTGAGTAAGGGTGTTTCTGATTCTTTCTGTTTTAACCCGGGAAGACTGGAACACCCAAATACCCAAGTAAATTACTACAGTAAGAAAAAGATCACACTGTAAACTCTGGAATGGGAAAGAAAAGACAACCACCAAGGGCAAAATGTCCCAAATTCAACTAACCAATTTCACTGTTGTTTGATTTAGAAAGGCGTTCAAGTTTTAAAAAATATAAATTCCTCTGTCTCTTCTCTGCCGTCTAATAAAGCCCAAAGGAGAATAAAACCAACCTACATAATGAGCCTTGCTTTTAACACCATCACAACTGGAAAGTTTGCTCTATTTGTCTTGTCAGCTTTAATAAAAGGCATCTCCTCTGGCAGGATGGCTTCTCTTTCTTTTCCTAGTAGTGGCAAGTGGCATGCCAAAGAAGTAGCTTCCCATCCCACCACCCACCTCCAGGAGACTTCTTTTTTTTTTAGCCAAACTTCCATGGATGTCTCCACTTCTACCAGGCGGTGCAATCAGGACTTGGGCGACCGGGGTGTGCCTATCTTTCGTGGTGCAGCAGGGTGGGGGTAACGGTCTCTCTGTTCAGCAACCGGAGGACCGCTTGTAGGAAAATCTGTCCATCTTCATCTGGGCCAACAATACTTAAAGCGGGAAATCCCTCCCCTACCTCCAAAACTAGGTAAAGAGCAAGGCCCGAGACAGCCAGGCCGAGGTAGGAAGCGGTGGAGGCGCTCCGAGAATTCTCCTCAGGTGCGGTAGGAGCGCAGCAACGGTTACAAACTCTTCCCTAGGCCTCCCGCTTATCTCTTCCCAGCTTCCACTCCACGCCAGGGAAAAGCCTGGGTTTAGGTATAATCGACGCAATTTCCCTCCTAGTCGGGGACTGAGACCAGCTCACAGCTGGAAGCTGGCCTCGGTCCCAGAGAGGCAGAGCAATGTGGGGCCAGCTGGGCCGACTGGTGCCCACAGGCCCAGGAAAGTGTAGGGCTCGGAACTGCTTTGGATCGAGAGGGATCCGCCCGGCGCTCTGGACCCCACCCACCCTCACCCCACTTCCAGGGTCCCTATACAAGGGACGTCCGCGGGTGGCCACGGCCCAGCAGGCGCGCTAAGGCGGCCCTGGGAGCCTACCTCCTGGCCTCCCGCACCCTGCGAGCTTCGGGAACGCCCGCGAAACGGGTCCAAGTAACCGCGCGCGTTCCTCCAGCTGCATACGGCCAGGCCGCAGACGATGGGCTTCCACCTTCCGGCGCGGCCAATTCCAGCAGGTCGCTCCGCACCCATGACGTAACTCAGCGTTAGATCAAACTTTCTGGCACCTTGAGCCCAACGGGGAACGCACGGAATGGGAGAATCCTCTCCACCTCCAAGAGCGCAGGGCCCGGACTGACCCAGCCAGGGACCGCAGGATTTCCAGACAGTTAAGAGGAAAATAAAAATCTAAAGCTTCCGCTTCCCAGATCTCCTTACTTCCACCAGCCCTTCGCTCTCTGAGCTCACAGGGAAAAGGAGAGAAAAAAATTTTTTTAACTTAAAAAAAATGTTTGGCCGGTTCTCTCTGCAGTCCCTGCGTACCCTGGCTCCAGGCGGGTGGTCCTGGCGGCGCACACGCGGGGCTGCCGGTGCCCAAGCCCTGCTCTGGGATCAGGATGCTGGCTGGAGCTGGGAAAGCGGGTTAGTCTTGGTTCCCCGGCTCCCGCCTTTTCCAAGTCTCCCAGCGCTCCACAGTGGCACTGGGGTCTGGGCAGCTTCGAGGACTCCCAGGGGCGCCCGGCCTCTCCGCTGCGTCTTAACAAAGAGGGGAGCGACGAGCGAGCATCCTGCGGCAGCCGCGAAAGCCTTCTGCGCCCGGGCGACGCAGGCTCCGGGGGTGCGCGCCGCTGCCGGCTGGTGCGCGCTGGTC
Organism: Smutsia gigantea; assembly: GCA_032199065.1. Lineage (NCBI taxonomy): Eukaryota > Metazoa > Chordata > Mammalia > Pholidota > Manidae > Smutsia > Smutsia gigantea. The sequence continues at coordinate 23,317 of JAVSCE010001848.1, read as the reverse complement.
CCCGCCGCCGACCCTCCTTCCGCAGGGCCGCGAGGCCCGAGTAACCCCGGCTCTCCGCCCCCATTGCCTTACCTGGGGTTGCTGCTGTTCCAGTAGACGGCGTAGCGGTCGGCGACGGCCTTGGAGCTCGGGTCCTGGCTGAACACACACATCCAGAGCACCAGAAACACCAGCGTCAACATCTCCACGTGCAACATCACGCCTGGCCAGCTGCGGAGCCCCCGACGCGCCACTCCAGGGAGAAAGCAGGGATCCCGAGGGAAGGAGAGAAAGGAAGAGAGCGAGCGAGAAAGCGGGAGCCAAATAAATATGAATAAATTAAAAAAACGAAGAGGAGCGAGAAAAGAAAGTGGCGCACACTAAGCTGGGGAGGAGGAGGAGAGCGAGAAGAAAAGAAGGCGGTGGAGGGGGGAAAAAAGACAAACTCGTACCCCCCGCTGGAGGGTTGGTTCAGGAGGAAAAAAAAGGAATCACAAGATGGAGAGAAGCGTGCGTGTGTGCGGTGGCGGCGGCGAGGGCGGAGAAGGGGTGCCAAGCTGTTTCGAGCAGCGGCAGCAAGCCGATCACCCCGGGAGAAGGAGGTGCGCGCCGGGCCGGGCGGTAGCAGCGCGGATCGGGGCAGGCGGCGGCGCACGCTGCACAGTCACAGGGAGTTGCGCGCCGCTGCCGTGGAGAGACATACACTGGCCCGCCGGGCCCGGCTCAGCGTTGGCGCGGCGGGCTGCTCACGGCTCCGCCGCCGCCCAGGGCCCGCGCACTGCGCCGCGCTTCCCTCCAAGTTACTTTAGCGGCCGGTGGGAAACTGCAGGAGGAAGGCTCCGCGTGGATGGGGCTTAGCTCCTGTAGACCCCAGGAGTGTGGGAGCCCCTTCCCCGCCTCCTCTGTGCCTTAACCTGGCAACCCTTGGAAATCTCGTAGGAGTCTAGGTGCTGCGGTTCGGGGCGGTGCGCCGAGGAAGGGTGGGGATCCGAAGCCACACGCCTAGCCCCGCCCGCGCCCTGGGTTAAGCAGCAGCTAAGCTAGCGAGGAGCAGTGGTGCCTCGCAAACCTCAAAGAAAAGTTTGGTTCTTCGCGTCTGTCGGCAGATTCCCCGGCGGAGCAGACCGCGGCGGCGGCGGCGGGAGACTACACGCAGGGCGCTGGATGAGCCTCGGGGATTTCTCGCGCGCGGTGCTTCTGGTCGGGCGCGGGGGCACCAGAGTGACTGAAGAGCGCAGGTTACGAACCAGACAGCCGGGCGGAGCTGGGGTGCCCGAGCCTGCAGGATGACGCCAACCCAACTGTTCAGCTGGAGAACGCGAGGGGAAACAATCACTTTTAAATGAATCCCTCCAACTCCTGGATAGGCTGATGTCAGTCTCCGGTTGCCTTCCTGGAGCAAGACTGAGGCCACAGACGCGGCGCCAAGAGTCCCGGTGAGCTCTCAAACGTCTCTCCGCGACTCCAACGTGTCCGGCGCCGAGCCCGGCAACTTGTAGAGATGCATCAATCAGTTTGAAATGGGAAAAGAGGGGGAAAAAAAAGAGAGGACGCAGAGCGGGCGGCAGTTCCCCGATGACTACATCAGAAAACCTCCCCGATTCTTCTGCAGCTGCTCCTCTTTCCCTCCTTGGGCACAGCAGCAAGAAGTGAAAATCACCAACCGAATCCTAAAACCCCTACCAGGCGGGAAAATAAACTTAAGCGCAGCAGCACGAGCAGCCCGGGAGGGATGGAAACGACTGGCGAGAAGTGGAAAGGGGTAAAAGTCAGTTTTGCAAAAGAGAAAAAAAAAGATGCTTTATGGGAAAAATCTCGGGCACGCCCCCTCGTTAATGACCTGCTTGTACCGCCGACAGCAGCGGCGACCCAGCCGCAGCCGCACCGGAGCGCGAGGCCGCGCGCGTGAACGTGGCCGTGGGCGGCGCGGCGGCGGGGGGGCGAGTAGCGCAGGGCGCCGGGCGCGGAGCAGGCGGGAGGCGTGAGCGCGGGTGTGAGCTCCGGACCGCGCAGGGGGAGGCGCCGCCGGCCCGCGCCCAGCCACCGCCGCTGCCGCCGCGGCCTGGGTCATGTGGGCTGCTTTTTTCTTTCTTCCTTTCTTTCTTTCTTTTTAATGCAGTTTACTTGGGAAGAGGGTGGGGGTGGCTGGAGCAGCCAGTCAGGGAACGGCCTGCTGTTTGCTTACAGATCGGGTTTTTTCCCCCTCTCTTTACTCCAACAGGATTGGTTTGTTCCACGAGAAATAGGCGTTTTCCTAATCTCCTCCTTTCCCCACGCCTCTGACCCCCCTCCCTGGCCCCACCTTCCAGAAACCTGACTAATTGAATTACTGGGAGTGCCTGGGCGCCTTCTCCTCCGCCCGAACCCAGCAGCCTAGCGTAACCCTTTGGATGCTGAATTCTGGTTGGGTTTAGGAATGATTTGACATCTTTTAACCTGAGAGTGGGGTCTTCTGTAGCCGTAGAGCCGAAATCTATCTCCCAGGCCACTCAGGTAACAAGAAGTCCCAGCAGACGGGCTGGCTGGGAGCCTCAGTAAATACATATTCTTGTAAATCTCTGCTCTGTGCACAATGCGCATTGCCCTGCTCTGGGTTATCTGGAAACCTGAACATCTCTCGTGTGCTTTTCAACAACCCCCTTCCTACCAGGGATTTAAGGGTTCATGAGCAGGAAGGAAGACTTTTCTTTAAAGTGATGCTCTGAAAACACATTTTTTTTAATTGAGAAAAATCACAGTGTAAAGTGATTACAATTCAGTGGGAACCTTCAGCAGGGAGAAAATTAATGCAGAAGCGAAGCCCATCAGAAATATCTTAACACCTTTTACATTTCAACCCGGAGGTGGTTCGCTGCGCATTCCCAAAGGATAAAAATGCTTTAAGCGAACCCTCTACGGGCAGAATCGTAGGTAGAAGAAAGAGTTCCTTTATTACCAGAAAATGCCCAACTTCTAGAGCATGTCGCAGCTACTGGCTCCCCAGTAGCCACCGAAGTGCGGGTGCCTGACAGCTAGGCGATCCCGAAGCCTCGGGACGTGTGTCCTGTGCTCCAGCTCCCGGGAAGCTTGCCAGGGGCCCGGCGCTGCGTAGTGCAACCGCTCGAGACTCGCCCTCACCGGCCTCGGAGGGCTCGGGCCTTGGCCGTATTATTCTCTCTTGCGCTCTAGGGAGTTTGCTGCCTCGGTGGGAAAGGCTGATCCCAAGAAAGCAGTTTAGCTTTGCTCCCAAACCTACCTGTTCTCCCTGTACTTACTAACCCAATAAAATCAAGTACCACGTTCTCCCTCCTGCGCTTTCCAGTTGTGGAGCTCGGGCTTTCCAGGCTCTTCTGAGTTTGAAAGCGTCCAGACGCCCTCCAGTGGTGGCCCTGCAATCCGCACCCAGCGGGGGTGTTGTCTGCAGCTCAGCCGGGATTGGGTTCGATGGAAAATGTGGAGTCGTGATCAATAGACTGGAGGAAAAAGAAACAGTTCACGTAGGCATGGGATCACCTGGGTATTATGGGCTCTTGCCGAAAAGTTGAGTAGTTTCTCAGTTACAAAAAAATTTCCTACCTGAAGAGATCCTGAAACTGTCCTAGAAAAGTAACTCTTCTATTAGTGACTAGATACAAATGGCAATCTGTAATTATAGACTCCAAGAGAGACCACCCCAACACCTCAACCACCTTCCTAATTTAGTGTATATATATATATATATATATATAAATGCAGAATATTAACACAAATGCTTATCTACTACCTGTATACTTTACAAATTTCCAGCAATGAAAAGAAGTGGGAAAACTTGAGCTAGGGAACTATAGGATAAGCTTTTAGTTTTGTGCATCAAATTTTTATTTTAATATGTTATTAACCCCTCCTCCACTCCTGTCTTTCTGATGTTCAAGTTCTTGACCTATTTCAGGATGCTTTCATTTTTTTCTATTGCAGAAAGGCTGTGTTTCTTCTCTCAGCCTTGCTGATAGGGGCTCAGGTTTTGCAGGAAATATTCTGGACCCTTTTAAGGGACATGTGTATCTTTAGGAATAAAAGAATTTCTGACTCTGGGGGGAAATGCTGATCCTCATCAGTCTTTTCAGTCTGGGAAATATCAGGTATCAGGGAATTAGCAAGCTGGCTTCCTGTGGCATCAAAGCCAAAGGACTAAAGAAAAAAAATTATATCCACTTATTTCCTATTGAAACATATACTGTAACCAAATGTGAAAATTCAACATATCAAAAGAATATGGACATCCCAACATTTTCAATAACTCTAAAGTCTAGAAAGTCCCATTTTAAACAGAAAAAAAAAACATGAATTACAGTCTTCCTTAAGTGATTCAAGGAGTTGGAATAAAAGATACTGGAATTTGCAAATGTTTAAAATATAACTCAAACATCTATCTGAAATAATTCATAAAGTCAAATCAAATACCTCTTTCTGAGATTATATACCTAAGTAGTTACTGACAGACACCTAAGTAATAACTAAGCAGCAATACAATAAATACCTAGAAATTGAAACTGGTATTATTAATGTACACTTATCACTAGATAATGTGACTGTCCCTTCAGGAAAATATCCAAGTGATTTAAATTTGTACAAATCAACATTATATAAAATAATTATGATTATCCCATTGTCACAGAGGCAATGACTTTTAAGCTGGCCTTTAAAGGATAAGTAGCATTTTGCCAAAAATAGAAAGAGGTTTAGGTATGCCAGAAAGAAAACAGCAAGAAGCTAAAAACATGGAGAATAAAAGTATAGGGAGTGTTCGAATGCTTTTGAGTTGACAAGACTGAAACAAGGTTGTAGAGAGCTGAGACCTGAAAAGTCAGTGGAGAATAGATTGTAAAGGGCTCACCTGCATTCTAAAAATCTTTGGATTTAAAGCTACAGGCAACCAAGTACACTGGTGATTTTAAAACAAATGACACTGAAGCAATAACCTTCATGCCTCATATTAAAACACAAATAGGGATTTATTTATTTACTTATTTATTTTTAAATTATTTGTCCTTGAGCTATCAAGACTGGTGTTCTAACCTTGGCTATGAATTAGCATCATCTAGGGAGCTTTTTTTAAAAGAACAATGCTCAGGTCCCACCTTCTGTTTTAGTTAGTTAGGAGCAAGGACATGGGATCTGTAATTTTCAACTGCTCCCTGGGGAATTCTAATGAGCACTGAGGATTGAGAATCACTATTTCAGGTCATTTATTTTTACCTAACTACTTCAATATTTTGGGGAAAAAAGTGAATTCTGTACTTATTTGTCTGAAGAAATGTTTTAGCTAACCACCAAGCCAGCAATGTGGATACTTCAGAGAAATGAATTTCATGACCTTCTCTATTAAAATGAAGTGATATTTTAAAAATAACTTTAACCGGCTCAATAGGATGTCATCTCCAGGGTGTGGCTGCAGGGGCAAAGCTTACTTTTAAATACCAGTTAATGTTCCTTTCTGGACTAATTTCAGCTTCCCTTTTACATTAGCTGCTACCAGGTAGAAGTTGCATTCTACTGGGTCAAGTGTCCAAATAAATGAAAGAAGTTAGTGAAGCCAACCCCAGAGTCCACAAACTAAACAGCTCTCATTTAATACAACAGTTAAATTAGAGCAGATACCAGAAGAGATCATAAAGGAAATAAATTTAAGAACAAAAATTAAAGAAATAATTATTAGACATAAAACTTTCTAACAGATGACTTACATAATGGTATTTAAGCTAACCCCATGAACTTTTAGAAGTCACTCCAAAGCTCCAAGAAACCAGGTTCTGTCACCAAACTGTCACCCAGCTATCCTGCCCACACCCTGTTTGAAGTTACTTAACGAAGCCCTCTCCCTTTCCACTCCCATGTATAACAGGTTTCTCAGATTCTTTAGAAATAACTCCTTACTAGCCTTTTTCTCCTTACAGACTGTAGGGAACGTTCCTTTACTATTTCTGATCTAGCTGGCTCTTCCGTGTGCAACCTAAAAGAGGGTGGAAACCCTTTTCTAAATAGAGTATGACACCCCTACCTTCAGGCTTGTGACCTTCAACTTCCATCATGAATTTCCCACTTCTCGTTCTCCTTGTACTTTTCTGGTGCTTCCTGCCATTTGTTTCACAGCATCCCTTCTTTTGATGACTGTGGATAAATAGAAGTTTTACAAGTTGCTGCAATATACTGGAAGACATTTACATTTTTTTTAAGTTTATGAACTAAAACCATCTCTTTGTTGTTGTTTTGCCTGTTCCAAAACATAGTTTAAGACCTACATAGTAAACTTTTTAAAACATACAGAAGTTTGAGCAATCATTCTAATAAACAACTAAATTCTATATTAGGCGTATACATAAATATGTGTTATATTTCGGTTTATTACAAATATGTGTTTGTGTGTAATTTTAAAAGAAGTAAACAAGAACTTGTTGATTTAACCAATTTCCACATTACTTTTCATTACCTAAACTTCAGCCTATGTACCATAGAGTTATGTGACCAGTTTTTAACCATAAAGCTGAAATTGGTAGGTGATTTTATTCCCATGAGAAATTTCATTGTCTTTTAAGATTTCAATATGTATGTACTTTTTGCTGCTTTGTATTTTCCCTCTTTACATTTTTAAATAAAAATCACAGAATAAAATGTATGTGCATTTTACAAATCAAATTAACCAACTAGCATAAAATATACTGTCCTAAAATGTTCTTCGTGAATTATTAAATAACACTGCAGTCCTTGCTTAAAAGAATATACATTATGATGAATGCATATTACCAAAAAAAGTTGGTTTTTATTACAACGGTAATCATAGACATCTACAACATACCTATATTTAAATAAAAAGAATGTTAGTAGCCTTTTCAGAAATAAAGTGAATTTGTATTTTTCCATATTCAAACTAATAATTAGGATATTTTTCTCTCACCAGTAAAATCTACCATCACCCAAAAAGCATATAAGTATGTGCTTTTGTATTCTTTTACTTGCTTGGAGACCAAAAATTAAAAAGCTAGAACATCTCTTTTTATTTTATTGATGCCATTATGTATACACATATATACATATACAGCATATATATGAGCATATCTGCAGACAGAGAAAGAGACCTTATTTTTCAATCAATTTTCACCCAAGACTTCTGGGAGAATTCTATTTGAAGACGAGTCAAGGACTGTAACCCTTAGTCAATGAGCATGATTTCATGAAATAGGAAATGCTATTCTAAGGCCCTTTTTAGCTATGGCTTTACTTCCCCTCTCCCCCCCGCTCCAACCCCAGATCTAAACTTGCTAAACAAAGTATAGAATTATGGCAAACTAAGAAATTCTTTACTCAAATTATGTGCATTTTGGTTTTTTAAATCAGATGAAAGACTTCTTTAGGGGTGTCTGGGTGCTGGTATTTTGGAGTGTGAAAATTTTTTTTTGAGTCATCTGAATAGTTGTCTCAATTCTTTTTTTCATTTCTTTGGGCCACAGTAAAGATGTACTTTTAAAATGTTACTAATTTTTTAGCAAAACTGTCATCTTACTGAAAATATATAACTCTAGTCTGAGACTTCCAAATACCTTATGCTAACATTACAAATTCTATTGTGATGCTGTAAAGTTACAGTTTAAGGTATAATTTTTTAAAAGTATTTCATCTTGTAGTTTGGGATAATGGTTACAAAGCTGGTCTTCATAGAAACCACTGTAACTTATGATCTTAGAATGTCAGATAATGCAAAGGATTATTGGCCAAACTTCTTTAAAATGAGAAATATTTTACTGAATTGACTGTTTCTAAAAAATCTGGTGAGGAGACTGTGCTGGTAAAATGACTGCCTTTTAATCAGATTATCATTTTCCATTTCCATTAGTCTACCCTTTTTTGGCATATTATGTATACTGAATTAAATAGGATTTATTGGTTCAGCTAGATTCTGAATTACCCTCTTTTCCTGTGGATTAGGAGAGGGCATTTCTTAGCCCTTTTCCTTGAAATCCATCAGGATCTTTTATGTGGTCTATCTAGTATTCTGCATACTTCCAATGCTTAATAAATATTACATTACAATATTAGCATAATAATAAATCACCTTAAAGTACTACATGGGCTATTAAGTGAGAACCTATTCAGTTTGAACTAAGACATCAAAAAGTTTTATTTTCTCTATATGCATACAAAGTAATTTTAAAACTCTCTTTCCATGAAATGTCCTTGCATCCATAAGATGTCTACATATTACAAAGTGAAGTGGTGAAGTATGCATCTTCCAGTTATGTATTTAATTTGTTCAATTTATTCTGGGTCCTGAATTTGCCATTTTAATAAGGGAAAATTTTAAACTGGACAGACAAAAATGGAAATAGCACCATTTGTCAAGGTAATGTCCTTTCCCCAATGGCAATTCTGAAATCTTTATACAAGATTACCAGGCCAACAGCTGCATAGTGTTCCTTTCCATTAAGAAGTTCTGCTTTGCCTGTGATTGGCTATGTCACTAGACCTAGGATATTCTTTACAGTTACAGAAACAAAAACAAAGCCAAAAACATTCAGTTAATATAATCTCATCTTAACTGTTTGCTTTGAGGGAAGTCCTAGATTGAAACCGCTAACAAGGCAAAAAATAAAAATACTTTCCCTTTCAAAAGTTTTGTTCAAATATTGTATAATTTGTCTTTGTCTACCAATAAATGAATCAAATAGGATAAAATAATGCATCACCTGATAGCAAAATGGCCAATATTCTTTTCCCTTTACAGTATAATTTTGCAGTTAGTCTCTCCCATTGATATATGGAGTCTATTTGTCCAGCCCTTGAATCTGAGGTGGCCCCTTGTGACTTGATTTGGCTAACAGAATGTGGCAGAAGCAATGTTGTTCTTTCTGAGCCATGTCCTCTAGAGGCATTCAAGATTCCACTCTCTCTCTAGGAACCCTGCCCAACTGCCATGCAGATAAGCTGAAGCTAGCCTTCTGGTTGATGAGACACCCATAGCCCCTTCACCCACACTGTCCCCATAGATCCCCAGAAGCAGAACTACCAAGACGACTGGCAGCTGTCCACAAATGCATGAGAAATTCCCAACCAAGACTAGAACTGCACAGCTGAGCCTAGCCTAAGTCGCCAGTGTTCAAGATCCTGTCCTACTTAACAATTTTTGTTTTGAGCCACTAAATTTTGGGATGGTTTGTTAACAATAGCCAAGAGATACATGTTCTTCTTAAACTACTGAAATAAGAATTTGAATATTATTTAGCTCAAATATGTTATTGCACAACTTAGATTTCCATTAATAAGTTGCCTGGAGTTCAATCTGTAATTGGCAATGATAACTTTCTGAATATTTCTAGCAGAAATGTTTGCTTCTGCTACTTTATACATTTAACAGGAAATCTTTTTTCTTCAACAAAAACTTTACATGGAACCCTAAATGAACACAATTAACATTCAATCCCTTCTGATCCTCTTAGGATAATGTCATTTGGTTAGAAGAGCAAACCTGAGCAGACAATTTCTCCAGAGGTGATTCTTCTTCTAACATGGTACCCAGCAAGAGAAATGAAAAGGTAAAGTCAAAGGAAGCGATGTTTAGCTTCATCTCAAATCTCCACATCATGCACTGCGATTGATTTCACATCTTGGTGCCTCTGTATTTCATCAGGAAGCTCTGCCACAGGACAGAAACTGTAGCGACCCTGTAAGAGTCACCTTGTTGTCATCCTCCAATTACAATGTCTCTGCTTCTGGCTGATAGCCATGGCAGGACTGGGGATGTACAGCTCCCTTCCTGGAGATGGAATAGGAATGGTTTCAAGGAAGTGAACTACAAAGTGAAATTTTATATATCTTCCTAATAATTTAAAATTCTAAAATAGGAGGAGGGTGTTGTCAAGGCCCTTCTGTGTACTCCTTCTAAGTCTGTTTACTAGCCCAGATTTCTAACGTGTGCCAGCTAGTGTGGAGACTCACACTAACAGCGTCTCTTCAGAATTCATCACATTTAGTCCCCTGAAGGAACTCAACCATTGGCCATTCTTCCTTCTTGAGACTTCCCTATCCTTTGGTGTTCGTTACTTCACGTTTTCAGAGCTCTCTTTCTTTCATCTCCAGCTAGTTTCTTCCAGCTGCTTGACCATGACTCACAGTCCTATGCCGGGCACATACTGAACACTATTTAATAAGTATTTGTGGAACAAATATCCATCCCTTAAATATAGGTGTTTTCTTCCTTCACTAACATGATCTTTAACAATCACTTCCTACAGCCTCATTCCTATAGAGTCTCTCTGTGGATGTCTCCCAAGCTTCAGCTCTACGACCTAATGCTTTCCATCATCAGACCCACATTCCAAGCCATCTCGTTTACTTTTCCACATGATTGTACCCTGATACCTCAAAAGCAGCAAGACCCAAAAAAGTGCATCAATTCACTCAAAAGACCCAGACACCCCCTTTCTGGCATTATTGCTCTTTAGCATGCCAAAATTAGAATAAAGCCCTCTCTCAGTTCCCCAGTGAGAACTGCTAGTTGACAGCCTTGATAAAGCAGAGGACTCAGTAGTCTGTTAGGGAATGCAAAAATTATTTCCCAGTTTCTCATTTCTATATTAAGTTGTCTCCTAACCCGTCTCCACCTCCCACTCTTACCTCTGTCCAGATGCTACTCTGTTCTGCAGCTGAAGTGACCTCTTTCAGAGGGAAACTGGATGTCACTCCCCACCACTCAAATGGCTTCCTACACCTTTCACAATAAAGATAAAATTTTCAGCATGGCTACCAAGCTCTGCATGAGCTGACCCCTGCCTTCCTCTCTGACCTCATCTCATCGAACCCTCCCCACTCTGGCGCTCTCCCACGTCTTCAAAGGAGGATGTGCATCTCCCTATCTCTGCGCCTCTGCTTATGCTGTCCCCTCTGCCTCCTTCAAATCTCAGCTCAAATGCCACTTCCTCGGGGAAACCTCTTCCGACCCCATGGAACAGAGCAGGATTCCTCTAAACAAGCACATGGCACTGAGTTCCTTTTCTTGATTCTGCCTGTCCTGACTGCAACTGTACATCTGTGTGGCATTTTGTGTGGCATCTGCTTCCCTTTCTGGACCATTGCTCGCCATCATCTCTCCAAAGCTGAGCATTGTGCACGGCACATGGTGGACACTCTGTTCTTAATATATATGGCATGAATGAATGGCAATGATGTACTAGTGCTTTACATGGTGTTTTCCCTTGTGGTTTCTATGCGGAACCAGATCTCGAGTTATACAAAAGGCAGCAGGGATCAGAGGGAAGGACAGTCACGTACCTCTCCATGGTTTGGAAGAAGGAGTCCCTCAGAAGGTTTAAGCAGAGAAGTTCCACACAGTGAACCCCAGCAGAGACACACAAAACAAATCTTAAGGAAGTCCTTGCAGCCTACAGCCCAACCTCACTGAAGGACTCTCAGTTTCTAAAGAAGGAATGCGGCAGCTTCAAAGGGAGCCAGCCAGAAATGGAGCAGAGAAAATGAAATGAACTGAGGCATCCTAACAGTTCTCATTCCCAAATTGGGGGTGGGGAGCTGGTCTGGTTAATAGATAAATCCAAACTGTAACCAGATGTGTCAGCACAACACCATTAAACATTTAACTCACACAACGTCCTTTGTTCTGAAGCCACCAAGCTAACTCTTAATAATTTGTCTCCCATGTAGCTTGCCATTCATTCATTCATAAATTTATTGAGCATCTAATATGTGCTACGCTTGAGAATATAACAGTAAGCAAGTTAGAGCTGGTCCCTGCCTTCATAGAGCTTATTTTACAATTTATCAAGTCACAGGCAATTAAGAAAGCAATCCACCAAAACTGAGCTGGATCCTCAGTGTATTATTGCTGCCTGCCTAAGATCCTTTCTTCAGAGAACTTCTCCTTCTCTTATCCTTCGATCCTGGGGAAGCCATCCATGGCTGTGACATACCACGCCGCGCACCCACCACCGCACCACTAACACCACGATGGTGTTTCAATCAGGCCAGTCAGGGCCTTCTTTGGGGATTTTGAGTTATATAGACCTAGGTCTGGGGCTGCCGCAACCGTCTTTCCTGCTCTGGGGAATAGGGTTGCTAGCTTTAACACGTAAAGATACAACAGGATCAGTCTGAATGTCGTGAGAATCCAGGGCAGAAAAGAAGCAGGGAGAGCATCAGGAGACTTTATGTTAAAGGCGGAGTCTGTTCTCAGACAGGTACTGCTATCAGTTATACCATGTTCACATTAGGTAAGTTCTACGCATCAGAATGTAAGGATTACTATGTACTTTTTAATTCTTTTTTCTTTCCTAGATACCATGTGACTGTGAAGCCCAAATATACAGCTTGGGGCCGGAATAAATGGTAATTCAACCACTTAAATACCAATAAATAATCTTTTCCCCAAGATTTCAATTTTAAGAGCACCCATGAAACAAGAGGAGAGATGTTACACATCACCCTTGATGTCACAAGTCAAAAGCAATCACTCTGCAGCCAGAGGACAACTTAGGAGCTGGTACCTATGTAGGTGAACTGTGGCTTAAGGAATAACTAAATAAGCTACATTCAAAGAAATGAGAAGGGAGGAAAGACGCATGAGCTCAGGGAAAGGATTTTATAATGTACCTCAGTCGACTCAATGATAAATGTACATAATTAATCATAGACACCATTTTGGCAAATGATATTTTTAAATGATAGAGGCAATTATCTGTACAATTACATATGCACAGGAGTGCATTATTTTCTGACTTTCAACAGGCCTACCTTACAGAATAGGTAAGGAAGAGTCTTACCTAAATTAGCATCCTAATTTGTAACCTCAGTTTAAAGAGGACATTTTTTTTTTTTGGTGTTTAGAGGAGTTTCAGAAGAGGAATGTAATAATGGTAACTTCTTGGTTCTACTATTAATATCTTTGTGAAACTATTTAACCACTTATGGTTACAAACCATAACATGTAAGTTACATATTCTCTCTTTCTGCTCTCTTGAAAGGAATATAAAATAATTTTCTATGTCTTTCCAGTAATCAAATGTATCAAATCTGGAAACAATTTGATAAATTTGTGAAAATTAAAGAATATTTGGTACTGTCTATTGTTTTTCTGTTAATATGACAGAAAATTTCCACAACCACAGTAAGCAATGGTCTTCTTTCTAACTTGATAGAATGAACTCAGATTCTCTCTGCCATTTCTTTAGCTGATGGTCTTATTTTACAAAGGCAACATGGTGTGGCGAAGAGTTCAGTCTGGAATCAGACAAATGTAGTTTCCAATCTGACTCTGCAAAAGAATGATTATGATTCTAACTTTGAGCAAGTTACAAACATGCTAAGCCTCAATCTCTCTGTAAAAGTACATCTAATCATAACATCTCATAAAATATGCTGTGAGCAGTACACAGGGTGATGTTTATCAAGTATACCTCTAATAATGTAAGAGATGCAACACATGTTCAATAATTTAGGTATTATTAATGTTAAGTCCTCCCCTTCACTGAAGTTCTTTAATATCTTATCCTTCTAAAATAAATCATAATGTCATCCCATCATTCGCTCATTCCACCAGTGTGTATTGAGTGCTGTGCATACATATATGGTATCAGTATATTTTGGGAGAAGAAGAAATTTCCTCTACCCCTCAAGGTTCTTCTAGCTGGTTTAAGAATCAAACTGACATGAGACAGATTAACAAGAGGAAAAACCAGTTTAATTACATGCCTACACAGAAGCCATAGACATGGGTTCCAAAGACAGTCAGGGACAATGAGCTATCCATGTCATCCAGAACCCAGGAGAAGGGGCAGGGGTCTGAGACTTCAAAGGAAAAGGGAAGCAATTGACAGGAATATGAAAAGAGTAATGTTTGATAAACAAATGTTTGATGGGCCACCCAGAAACAATGTGCAGAGCACAGAGAGGAATTTTAACAGATTTAGGCACATCTCTCCCTGTCTACCACACCTCTACATTAAAAAGGAGCTATCTAAGGTGATCTCTCCTCCTGGGGTAGCTCCTCTACCTAAATACCTGTTATGCAATTATGAGGAGGGGAGGTCAAAGTTTCGGAGTCCTTTGAGCCTTTGTTCTTAATAATCTACGTGTCACAATGGTATATGTTGGGGCAGCCTGCCCTTGGTCCCTACAATAAAAATAAAAACCGTTTTAGATGTAAGTAAGGAAAGGATGGACTCTTCAGAAAATAGCCTGGAGTGACTGGTTAGCAATTTAGCTCTCTACTCAGAAGATCTAAAACTGCTGTTGCATATGATAGCCATTAGCCACATGTGGCTATGGAGTACTTGTAATGTGGCTATATTAAATTGTGATGTAATGAATATGTAAAATATACTCTGGATCTTGAAACTCAGTATAAATACTGTAAAATATCTCATTAAGATTTTTTATTATACATTAAAATATATTTTTTAAATATATACTGGAAGAAATTCAGGTGGCCAACAAGCACATGAAAAGATGCTCCACATCGCTAATCATCAGGGAAATGCAGATTAAAACCACAATGAGATCCCACTTCACACCAGTGAGGATGGCCAACATCCAAAAGACAAACAACAACAAATGTTGGTGAGGATGTGGAGAAAGGGGAACCCTCCTACACTGCTGGTGGGGATGTAAACTAGTTCAACCATTGTGGAAAGCAGTATGGAGGTTCCTCAAAAAACTCAAAACAGAAATACCATTTGACCCAGGAGTTCCACTCCTAGGAATTTACCCTAAGAATGCAGCAGCCCAGTTTCAAAAAGACAGATGCACCCCTATGTTTATTGCAGCACTATTTACAATAGCCAAGGAATGGAAGCAACCTAAGTGTCCATCAGTAGATGAATGGATAAAGAAGATGTGGTACATATACACAATGGAATATTATTCAGCCATAAGAAGAAAACAAATCCTACCATTTGCAACAACATGGAGGGAGCTGGAGGATATTATGCTCAGTGAAATAAGCCAGGTGGAGAAAGACAAGTACAAAATGATATCACTCATCTGTGAAGTATAAGAACAAAGAAAAAAGTGAAGGAACAAAACAGCAGCAGACTCATAGAACCCAAGAGTGGACTAACAGTTACCAAAGGGAAAGGGACTGGGGAGGATGGGTGGGAAGGGAGGAATAAGGGGGAAAAGGGGCATTACGATTAGCAGACATAATGTAGCAGGGGTGGGGGGGGTGGATATGGGGAAGGCAGTATTTACAGAGAAGAGAAGTAGTGACTCTATAGCATCTCACTACGCTGATGGACAGTGACTGTAATGGGGTATGATGTGGGGGGGACTTGATAATAGGGGGTCTAGTAACCATATATACTGGGTTACATAATATATTTAA
Organism: Smutsia gigantea; assembly: GCA_032199065.1. Lineage (NCBI taxonomy): Eukaryota > Metazoa > Chordata > Mammalia > Pholidota > Manidae > Smutsia > Smutsia gigantea. The sequence continues at coordinate 8,001 of JAVSCE010001848.1, read as the reverse complement.
TTAAAATGAATTTCATCTGCTTGTTTTACTTTTTTAATGTGGCCACTAGAACAGTTGAAATTTTGTTGCTCACATTTGTGAACAGCATTGTCTGTATTGGGCAGCTCTGGTCTAAATATTTAAATACAACAATAAAAGAAGGAAGAAAAGGTTAAGACGGAGGGGGGAAGGAAAGGGAGAAGTAAGAAAAAAAAAAGAAGAATCTTCAAGAACTAGAACCCTTAGCCTTGAAAGATCTTTTAGTGGAAAAATCCTTTCTATGCATAATACCAATGGCAGAAAATATATAAGACTTCTAGAGATAACTATGCTTGCAGCACAATTCCAGTCATTTAGCAAATGCTCAATAAATGCCAGCTTTCATTCGTACTTGTTTAATGATCACCTCTCATATTTTAGGCACCATACTAGGTGCTGGAGTTACACTGATAAACAAAACAATCCAGTTGACCTAGGAGTTCTCAGTCCAATAAATATGAATATGAAAAATTTTTTGCAAACTTTTGTATTTTGTATTCTTTTGGACCAATGCTTTGTTTTTTCTTTTAAAGACTTTGTACATATCTCTCTACATGTGACTCTTTTTAGAACAAGGACCATTTTCTGCTTTATTAATGTGAAAATTAACAACAGTGGGATACTGAAGAGCATTTTCAGCTCCTTTGGCAAGAATTTCATTTAGTAATATACAGCAAAGGTGTTCAGTAACAAAAATTAATTTAGAAGCACTCATCTGGCATATATTTGTACATCGTAATTATCATTCTTATACACAATCATTCCCAAGTCCTTCCACAATATTTCATGACCCTCCACTTAGTTACACTTGTATATATGCATTCACAAATAAGTTTGCATACAAATAATTCAGAGCAAATAAATTCTTTAGGGAGCGGTCACAGCACGTGCCCTCCCTTCCCACGCCCAGGCTCTGAGAGGAAGGAGCCTTGTGGCTGGGGCAGCTCTGTGCCTGGCCTTTTGTCCTGCTGATTAGAATCTGAGTTGAGCTGCAGGATTTACATCTTAAAGGAAATAGAGCCCTGGCCCCAGAAACCGATCCCAGAAGGAGGAAGAGAGAGAAGGGAAAGGCTTAGGGGAGCCAGGGCTGGGAAGAGCTTAGGGGAATAGAGAGGGAAAGGAAATAGAGCAGTTGTCTTGGTGAGCTGTGCAAGATACTGAGATCTGAGATGAAATTGAAATACTGAGCTATGGTAAGGGAGGAAATCTGCCCTGAGATGCTGAGAGAGGCAAGATGGCAGAATGAGCGGAGGCAAGCAGATCCCAGGAAGCCTCACCGGGGGGTATATAACCCCTGGTGATTTTCTGAGACGCTGAAATAAGGATTTAAAATGCTTTTCATGAATTCTTGCCTATCTGACTGGTGTTTCTACTGGCTGTGTAACCACGGACACTGGTGAGAGCAGCTGTGTTAAATAAACACAGAGGCCATTAGACTGATGCGGTGCTAACGCCCCGGTGGCCATGGGAAGCAAACCAAATCTAAGGTTGTAAATGCCTCAAGTTAGGAAATCAAAAAGCCAAGGACAACCGATCAGAAACAGCAGCCAGGCTTTAAGCTACAGCCAATCCAATACCGCCTTTCCTTGTTTATGCACTTTCTCTCCGACTTTCCTGAGTTCCTGCCTCGCAGAGCTCCTAACCACTTCCAGTTTGGTGCTGACTCATTCCAGTCGATTTTTGCTCAAACTCTTAAAATTTTTTAGATATCTCAGTTTGGCTTTTAACAGTTCAAAGCAGCCCAGCTCTCTCTGGGTCCTGTGTGTTACTTCAGCAACTGTCTTGGAAGTGGAGTCTGTCCTGTTTCTTTGTGGCCCAGTCTCTGGCACCTTAACCCAACAGATGCCCCATAAACACGGTTCAAATGAAAAATTTTCGGGGCCCCGAAGGTAGATTCGATGCTGGCATCTCTGAACACTACGTCAGCATAGCAACTCATTTAATAAATGTGTCTGTGCCTCTCGGCAGTGATTGAACACACATCCAAGCATGACTTTTCAAATCTTCATGTCTGTAAGGGCAGGAGCTATAACAGACACAGTTTACTACTTCTGTGTGGGTTTTTGTTTGTTTTTAATATTCAGTTGTCCTTGACAAGAAATACACATTCTCAGCTTAAATATATAAGCTCACTTTACTATCACCCCCACCTTCTCCTGCCCCAGCACTGGGGGTGGGGGTGAGGGAAGCCTGGGGGAGATTCCCTGGCTGCAGCACCCTGCCCCACCGCCCAGCGCCATGTCAGCACAGGCTGATACTGGGGATAGGGAAGAGCAGGGTGGGGTGTCCTAGAAGCCTGGGAGAAACTGGAGCTCTGGAGAGGGTGCATATTAGAATCACCAGGCTGCTTTCAAAATAAAAAATAGCCTTGTTCCCATCCAATCCAGAAAAATTAGAATTGAATTCTGAGCATCTCAATTAGAATTGAATTCTTTAAAGTCTCTGGGTGATTCTAATGCTTAGTGAGAGATGAGCAGCTCTTTCCCCTTCCTCGTAACCAAGTTGGAGACCTCATTTTCTATATTATTATACAGTAAGTTATAGTCTGAGGCCTCCAGGCCTCTATAATTCAGTCAGTAGCCTGAGGCCCAGAATCTGAAGGGAGGGCTCTTACTTTGCCCTAACTGTTGAAGCCTGATATCCCCAGTTTTGCTGGCCTAGCCCCGGATCATGCTGATATCTTGGAAAACTTACTAACAGCTCCTTCTTTCACCCTGGAAGATCTCAGGTTTGGATGGTAAGTTACATGGTCCCTCTGCACATACCAAACAAGGGAACGTCCAGCCAAGCCTAGCCTAGTAGTTTCCTGGGATTCCTTCCAGTGATGATTTTAATATTCACTCTCTTCCTTCCTCAAATGCCTTTCTTTCCAGTCCTTTCTTCTTTCTCTTTCATCAGATAAGGCATAAACAGCCTCCAAACAATCCAGTCCTCCACTCTCCTCCCTCCCTACATCCCCAAGAATTTTTTTCCCTTCATCTCCACATCTGTAGACTAAGGTGGAGGCTGCAGCAGCTTAAAGAAAACTGTCCTGTTTGGGGGCAGGGAGAGAGGGAAGTATCCTGAAGCTCTGTGGGGTCTATAGAACTTGTATGACTAGAGAAATGATCTATTAAGGACCAAATCCACAAGGAAATCTCTGCAGCTGACGAGAGAATCAGACACTGTCAAATGGAGACTCACCAAAATCTGGACCTCTGACAACTATGGACAGAAGCACAAGGAGACCATGGGTCTTCCAGACTCATCCAAACCACAGACTTCCCATGAAGGAATGCAGAGGCCACAGACTGTCATCTACATCTTTCCTAACCCTAACCCAACCTTTCTTTTTCCTCGGCCCTACACTTTGAATCCCAATGCCTGTATCTGATACTTGTTGTTTTTCCCTCCACCTTGGCCTTGTATTTTGTATCCTAATTCCAACACATTACAATCCCCTCTACCCTCCCTGCCCCGCTTCGGACTGACTCCAATCCCATGGAGTGCTTCCTGGATTCCATTTCTGATTCTGGTGGTTCCCAAGAACACAGGTAAGGACTAGGAACTCCCACATCAGGCAAAGGTGATATACAGGCCAACTCAGTAGCAGAGAGCCTCTGACATGGTCATATATGTCGTTGATGTTTCTTCATGTTTACTATCTGGCCTACCTTCTTTTGACCAACATTTAGAAGATTTCTCTGCAGGGCTGGTACTGGAAGCTGACGGCAGCCTCTGAGCCTGCCTGCACTGTGAAGCATGCTTCTTATGACCCTCTCCTTGCATCAGTCACAGCTCAGATTCACCGTGCTCCTCATCATGGTTCCTACCATCCTCTGAAAGCGCCTCAGCTCTCCATCCTTCTTCAAACATGAGGTGCTAACTTGTTTTATGAGCCCAAGATTGGGTTCTACTAACTATGGAATGTTTGCAGTTGCAGAACTCAGCTGTAAAGACGCAGGGTTTGCAAATTCAAATGACTTCAGGGTGGAAGGCAGGGGGCAAACTGACAGGGGGACTGAGTGAAGCAGGCTGGGTGGGAAACAGAGCAAGCTGCCCTGTGGCTACCCCATCTAATGCTGTTCTCTTGCAGTGAACTGTTGCCATGGAGGAATACTGTCCCCAAATGCTAGAACTTTCCACTTATAAAAAAAAAAAAGATATCCAGATTCTTGTAAGCAATCTATTAATGTCTTACATATTGGCTACTAATTTCTTAAACTTTAAATTCTATACTGGCTAAATAAAACTCTTTAGTTAGTAGGATCTGGTTCTCTGACTGCCAGCTCAAATGGCTTTCTAGTGTATTTTCAGAAGCTTGTATAATGGGATCTTATGAGGGAAAAATCATCAGACGCAACCCAACATGAAATCAAGGGGTGTGAAATTTTAAAGGATAACCTGAAAATCTACAGATGCTGGTATTATGCATAAAAACAACAGTGGCAACGATAGGAATTCCTATTACCTGACAAATAGCCACTTAACAAAATATTTTGATGACAGGAGATTTTAAATATTCTATAAGAGGTCCACTGTGCATGCTTTTGTGACTGAAAACTTTGTTTTTCATAAACAAAATCCTCTAGTTGTCTTCTGTTGTAAAACATCTTCATCAGCAAAGATATTGAGGAGGGGAAATTTATGATATTATAAAAGTTGGCAGTGAAATCAATTAATCTCTTATACTTTATGACAGTTTACATTTTGAGTCACAACTAAGGTTATCTACTTTGCAAATATTATAGCTTCATTCTTGGACAAGGTGATAAGAAAACACATGATTTCCCACTGTTACTGGGCATTATCTTTAAAAAAAATCAAGATGTAATGCTTTAGTATGTCAACAAATGCAGTTGAAAGGCAACGTATTTCAACACAGGGTGACAAAAATGGCTGACTGACTAAACCTCTAGAGCAAGGTCTCTGAGCCGCAGCACTACTGGCATCTCACATCAGTCGATCTTTCGGTGTGGAGGGCCTGCCCGGCACTATAGGGCACTCAGCAGCACTCCTGGTCTCTGCCCACTGCACCCTCCCCAGCCCATTTGTAACGACCAAAACGTATATCCAGAGATTGCCAAATGTTTGCTCCCACTGAGAACCATTGCTCTAGAGGAAATGTTGCACATCGCACCGTAGATTTTGATTCTCCAAAAAAGTCTTCAAATGGCAGTTCACACCAGGGGAAAGGTGCTGGGGAAAGTATCACTCTCTCACTTCAGTTAAGTCCTCAGAGAACTGTGGAGGCTGGGGAGGGAGGTCTTTGGGGCAAAAGCAGCGGCTGTATACTGACAAGAAAACTGCGGTAGAGGACAAGCAGGGTCAGACCTAGATGTGAAATCCACTCTTCTCAACAATAATGCCTCTACAAGCAGGAAACGATAGAGATCTATCAGCCTGGGCCACGACATCTGGTAGATTCCAAACTACAGATAGGGAACTGCAGCCTTCCTCTGACCAAGTCTGAGGTGAAATTTCAACATCCTGAAGGATGGGATGATACCGAAAACTTAGAATCTTTTCTTAATCCCATTTTGGAAAGAAACATTTTTTCAGAAAACCATGAAAGGTTATAATAGTGGTTTGAAATCAGTAACTTTCCATTTTTTTCTTTGTGGTTATGGAATAAATCATCAATTCCATTTCTCAACAGAACTTCATAAACACCATACGCCAAATGCCAGAACAGAAATTAAATGGCTGTGGGATCGTCAAGGCAAGACATACTTTAACTATGAAGTATTCACACCAAAGCTCGAGAACAGCACATGAAAGAGAATGAGCTAGAGTATGTGGCATTCACATTTGCTGTTTGGACAGCACTGTTTATCAAAATAACTACAATTTTCAAAGAAAAGTCTACTTAATTTTTACTATATTGCTTTTCTGTCTGATAGGAACTATGAAGAATAAGTTCACTAAGTTCTTGGTTGAGTTTTAGTTTATTTAACTTGTTTCACCACAGTTAAATGTTTCAAAATGGTATCTTATCTCCTAGTCTTCTTTTTATATTTTGCTAGCTTAAAATCTGTTTTGAGATATAGTAGTGTTGGATATATGTCATTATACATTTGTCAAAACTCACTGAATGTACAACAGAATGAGCACTAATGCAAACTATGGATTTTACTTAATAATAATGTGTCAATATTGATTTATTAATTGTAACATGTACCTCACTAATGCAAGATGTTAGTAATGGCGAAACTGAGTGGCGGGGTGCAGCTGTGTGGATGGAGAGGTAGTATATGGAAACAACTTTCTGCTCACTTTTCCTATAAACTGCTCTAAAAAATTGTCTTTTTAAAAACAATCTGTTTTGTAAACTTTATAATGAAACATCCAACCATGTTAAAATTCTGTAAGTGTCTTTTAAATAAGGCTTTTGAAGATTCATCTGTCCCCTGCTTATTTATTGCTGAAAGATGATTGCTCAACCTGAAGTTGAGAGGATAAGACTTCCTTCATTGTCCAAGCGTGGCCACTGAGAGCTCTCCTTCAAATTTCTGAAAAATAATCTTTAACTACTGTGAATAGTGGGCCTCAAGTTGCATTATTCTTATGCATTTTCTGCATTTCAGCTATTTCACATGCTTTTATGTTTTCTCCTCACAAAATAACTTGAAGTAAAATTCACCCAGAATTGTTCATAGTGCATTTTACATGATAGGCTGAATTTGTTTCTAATTAACAGCATATAATATTGGCTAGAGAAACAGTAAATTATGATGAATCAAAAAGCTTTCTCCTGGACTTGATCTTTGCAACAGCAGACAAGTTGTATTCTGAAATACAGTGAATCTTTTTTCTCAGTTGCATCCTAGTCATCCTGTCATGAACACTATCAGTCCCAGCTTTAATCTCTTCCACAATGGGAGATTTTTCAACATAGAAGCTTCTTAGATGGTTGTCAGAGGCTCTCCAGGCTAAGCAGCCCCTCGTCCATCATGGGAGAGCTCAGAGCAGAGCTTCATACTAGCTGCTGTGAGAGGAGAGAGCAATTTAAAGAAAGTTTTAAATGACCTGTACCGAGAGGATATAAGAGTCTAGTTGGAAAGCCAGAGCCTAAGTTTATGACAAATATTAAGAACACAGCCAAAGGAGCTAAGAGTAAATGCATCTGAGTTCAAAAGTAAGCTAGTGCTGAAAAGTGCCAAACACAGAGTTAGGAGGCTCAGAAGGAAGTGGTCGACTCATGGCCTCAGGACTCCTAGAGACTCAGGATCTACTCCAGGTCGTAGAAGACTGAGCAGGCTGCTCCACCTTCCTGGGCTTCAGACCGCACAGCTGTGGGGCAAAGCAAAATGAGGTCATGTCTTTCAAGAGCTAGATTCATGGGAAGAGTGCGATGGTGGTTTTTCATTATTGTTAAAAGGAGTAGTAGCAGTGATTATATATCCTGAAAAAGGTACGTTTCCAAGAAGGTGAGACAGTTCAGTAGAAAATAAAGAGATTGAATTTCAAGGTGAAAGTTTACATTTCCAAAACAGTAGGAAGGAACAAGTCACATTTTGAGGTAAGACTAAGAAAGGGAAGTAACTTGAGAGATTTATAGGAAGTAAAATCAATGCAGTGTTGATATCATCTAGGGAAGACTACCTGAAGGTTCAGAGGAGGAAAGCAAAAGGTAGAAAAATAATTGGCTCAGGAGTCAGAAGACCTGGGTTCTAGACCAGGCTTAACCTTCAGAATCTCGATTCCTTTCCTGAATAGCTATGTGGCTCTGGGCAGGGAAAATCCTCTTTGTGACATATGTGGTTCATCTGTGAAATTGGATGCATGGTTTCTGAGAGTCACTCAAGACTTGTCGCCTAAAAAAGTCTTAGTTCTTGGGTATATGTGGAGAAGATGGAAGCCCCTTATGGCCAGGATCCTCACCTGATCCTAAACTTCTTGATGATGTCATTGGCCTACTGCTAGGCTAACGCTTCCACACCTGTAGGCAATAAAGTGTTATTGACTGAGTGACTATATAAAGAGCTCTACCCAGTGCTCTGG